>CM055198.1:20714418-20909418 GCA_029224185.1 Karalla daura
TTCCAAGGCTGCCTAATGCACAGGCTATGATTATCTTATCTGTTGAAGCGTGAGCGGCCTGTAATACAGCCGATTGTTCTCTGATGATGGGCAAAGGTATATAGTCTGGTAATAACGAGCCCTTAAATTTGCCTGTTAGAAAAAGTATATCATAGTGACTAAGAAATGGATGTGTGGATGGATACAGTTTGTGAGTTTTGCCAAACCTGTCCTGAATATTTGCATAGAGATTGTTAATATCAGGATTCTTGAGAGTATCATTATTCTCTCACAGCCGTGTAGTGTTTAGCGGCCCGAGCAGCTTATTCCTCTGCTCCTCTGCTGCGGGATGAATAAATAAAGCAACTCCAGGTTTATCATTTAGCGTCTGCTTGTCCAAATGCCTCCGACGTGACACTAGCCAAACAGACGGCCGCCTCTCCAAAGCGTCGCTCTGCCTGCCAGCGTCACGTGCGATCTGTTCCGCGCGCTAATGGATCTCCGCGGGTCAGAAGAGAAAGGCGACGGCAGATCTGTGATGTAAAATTAGCCAATTACACCTGCCTGACCGATGCTTTGATGTCCCGGCTGAAATTACTTTTCCTCAGTAATCCGTCCTGATTGAAGCAGGAAACGAGACATCACAGGCCGAGGTGTTGACGCTCGCCTATCTCCAGCGTGGCAGTAAATAACACTCGGATTTTCTGCCTCCTTTTTAACACACACACACACACACACACACACACACACACAGCTGCCACGGTGTAAATGTGACACCCATGAAACGTAATGGCGGTCGTAAAGCTCTCCAGAGTCGTAATTTCTTGCATCATAATCTACACGTGTGCGTGGTGCTCCACAATGGTGTTGATGCCGCGTGTGCCAAGACTCATGCGTCTATATATATGTGTGTGTGTGTGTGTGTGAGAGTGTGTAGGTGAGGATGTGTGCGTGTGTGTGTGTGTGTGAGTTATTACATTTGGCCCGCTTGCTCCACTCGTCACAGGGCCTCTCTCACAGGGCGAGTGGAGGGGCAGCAATTAGAATAACTCCGACCGGCATAAATCAGCACGGGCCATAAACACCACAGCGAGGCGGTGGGAGTGAGCGATGGATGCTTAAAACGTAAATAAATAAATAACTGAGGAGAGGAGAGGAGAGGAGAGGAGAGGAGAGGAGAGGAGAGGAGAGGAGAGGAGAGGAGAGGAGAGGAGAGGAGAGGAGAGGAGAGGAGAGGAGAGGAGGGGGCTGGGAAAACCACTCTGGATCAGCGTTCAGGTGAGGAGAATAAGGGGAGAGATGAGGAGAGAAAGCGTGAGACCAGAAACTGGACTGGGGACTGATAGGGGGGTAAGAAACTTGTCTTTAATAAGAATGCGTTTTTGTCATTTTGTCATTAGATGCAGCTGAGACTGAGGCCTGACGTCAGGTTTAACAGGTTGGGACGCCCAGAGGACTCTATTGAGCAGCGTCACACTCCGTTCCTGACATAAAACCACGGATGAGAGGAGTTTCCGTTAAACCAGCTCTCCGGGACGTGATGTCCCTGGTGAGAGGACGAGGTCTTCTTCAATCCCAGCCCAGACAACGCGTTCTCCTCCTCCTCATCCTCCTCCTCCTCCTCCAGCGAGTCTCTTACTACCCCGAGACACCGGCGTGAACCTGCAATCCCACGCCTTCGCTACGCGCGATAACGCTGAATAAATGTTACACATTCCAGCCGCATCACGCGGCAAAGTGAGACTTCCCACCAGCGTCTCCCTTCAAATGTCAGAGCGGAGACCACGGAGCGATTGTCTTAGCTGAGTGAGAGCGGCGAGGCGGGGCGGGTGGAGGCTGTGGAAAGGCTCCACATTTCCCCAGCACAGATCAGCGTCTGTCTGAACGGCCACGGCCCGTTCTCTCCTCATTTGAAACTGTATATCAGCATGCTGCATACAAGCCTCTCTTGCAAAAGATACATCAATCTCAGCGAGATCTGTCCGAACGAAGGATTTAACAGTAGTAACGGCTTTGACAGTGACGGCTGAGGCTAGTTCCGCTACTCTGAAGCTAAAATACAAAAGCTTGTCTTGGTTTCGACTCAATTACATTTAAAAATGAACAGTTTCTGTACCTGAAAAACACCAGGCAAATCAGATTCCTCCAACAGTCCAAACACATTGTTTAAGGTTGATTGGAGACACTTCTAGGTGTGAGAATGAATGGTGTGTGTGTGTGTGTGTGTGTGTAGTGACAGAACAATGAAACAACTGGGTACAAAACAGGTGAGGCACTGGATGGAGATGGATGACGGAGATGGAGCCAAGAGATGAAGCGATCGTTGCATTTGCAGAGAAAAGCATCAGTGAGATGCAGAATTAGAACTGCGACTGTGGAAAACTGTAGAATAGTCATATCGGACTCATATCGACAAGAAGAGCGTAAATGAATAGCACCTGAGTAATGCAAAACCGGGTAAAAACAAAAAAAAACTGCTTAGGTTGATGCTTATGATCCAGAGCTGGGACAGGAAGCAGAATGAGTAATTGCACTGTTGCAGTTTTCTTAAATGAGCAGATGTGAGGCTGGAATGACGAGGGCCTTTTGCTGAGGACTCTGCAGGGTTTGCCTAGGCACTTATCAGATATCCGCGAGCTCACAGATGCCCTTGTGCTGATGACAGATACCGCTTGGAAAGACGCGTTTGTGTGTCGCATTGTGCTGGGTTGGCACAGTTAACACTGGAATCACGACGCTCCAAAACGCTGATGTATGGCTGGGAGTAGCACAAGAGAGAAAGAGGAGAACGAGCCATTTATCAAATATAGAAGCTTGATCTCTCCATAGGCCCGTCCTTTGGCATCCATTAGAATTCCACTTGTCCTTCAGACCCCCACACCTACCTCTGGTCTATTTATACTGGCACCCCTGCATGATTTCTGCACACTGCTGACATTTACTCGTCGTCATTGTCCCTTTTGCTCCAAAACGAGGAAAACCTGGGGACGTTTATTTATATCCCAGCCATGCAGGACCACACTCTCCACGTACAGAGTAAAAACGATGTCCTCTCGTTTTATGCAGGGGTCTGATCTCGTCCCATTTATGTTTTCTAACTTCATCACACTCTCGATAGAGTTAGATTGTAGGAAACGGTTTTCTGTTCCTTATCAGAGCTTCTTGTGTCTGGATGGGAAGTCAGAGTCACCACACAATCTGCGGCACCACTCTGTGATCACATTTCTTATCTTTTAAATGAATGATAACTCAATCAGCCTGAGATCTCCTGTGAACAACAGGAGCCATTTGGAGATGTGGAGCATGGCGACAGAAGCGTGGCTTATTGGAGAGATTAGAACAGGATTTAGTCAAAACATCCCGAGTCACAGATGAGGAGGCTGACTTCAAACACACTGTAAAAAAACTGAGGCCATAGAGTCACGTCTCAACTCATCGCCCACCATGATTTTCACGAATGTCTGGTGACTCCTCATTTGATCCCAGTGACACGCTTCAAACAAGTCGGGACATTAGAGATGACAGTTCAGAGTTACGCAACACTCCAGAAACACCTGTTTGGATCGACGCCCCTTCACAGAGGTCCAGCGGTAGCAGGCGACTGGGCACAGGGTGGGAACCTCACCAACAAGCACGTCAATAAACAACAGCGTGTTTCCTTTGCTTTGCACACAGTGGAACAGCTTTTCTTTTTGTATTTAATTACTTTTGCAACTGCACAGAAACCAAAGGGACCGTGTTGCTAGAGACACAGAACAATGAGCCTTTCCCAGCCTAATCAAAGCTGTGTACCCGTGTACTGTGCCATCTACACATCCCCCTTTTCCAGAAGTAGCAAGTAATGAGCAAAAAAAAAAAAAAAGAGGCATCCGGGGTAACCATGGCAACCAAAGGTCCCCGTTATGGGTTTTGGTGGAGGAGTTTTGTATTGTCGGCATCGTTTTGTTTCCCGGTTCATATTCTTCACCTGCTTCATGGTTAACAAGTGGCTGGTCTCCAGGACACACACACACACACACACATGCACACACACACACACAGTAGACAGTATACACAGCTCGGGGCAGAAGTGGAGAAACCCTACCCAGACATGACACAGACAGACCAGGAGTCACACTGGGTACATTCCTGTTGTGAGGCCACTGTACCAGCTTCTCTCTTCTAATCTATCGAGGGAACCTATCAGAGCCTGTCTAGTTTTACCGTCTCCTTTCAAATTAGCACCTGATCGATCGATTGCCTGTGACGTCTCACAATCTCTTAACTTGGCAGAACAGTCCCAGACAGAGAGAGAGAGAGAGACTTGTTTTACCTGTGAACTCTGAACAAACAGCAGGATGGGATGGAGTGACGGAGGCTGAGCTGAGCAGACAGCAGGGATAAGTTTCCCCCCAAAAAAACAAAAAACGAGGCAGTGTTCCTCTCCCTCCTTTGAATGTGGGGCACACAAAGCCTTGAGGAGCAGAGCTAAGTAAATGTCAGCTACGCCTCTCTGTGTCTCTCTCTCTCTCACACACACACACACACACCTATCACAATCCTACACCCTCCCAATTGCACATGCACTCCGGGGCCTATAATCGCCCCGTGTGCCCCCACACAGAGCGAGCACACACACACACACACACACACACACACACACACACACACACACTTGGCAGTGTTCTTATTTGTATTCCTGCGATCTGAAGCCTGCGTTCTCTGGCAGACGCTGATATATCAACTCCATGAATATTCATTTACTAGCTACACACACACACACACACACACACACACACACACACACACACACACAGAGACCCCACACTCCTACCCCTATTTCCTCACCGTGTGTGGCTGCACACATACATGTCCATGCACACACACACACACACACGTCTCCCACGTTACAGTCACACACTCTTAAACAATACCAGCCTTCCACATGCACACACAGCGAGGGAACACTGAACTTTCACCATGAGCTAATGATCCATGTCACTGTTTGTCTGTCACATGCACACACACGCACACACACACATGCACACACACACTACGTGGATTCCTAAGCAGTGCGTCTCTGTCTCTTTCCTGCTGTGATGAGGACGCCTATCAATCATTTCCTGCTTGATTAATTGGTACGAGCGGATCTTCTGGTGGATTAATCGCGTCTGTCGGAAAGACTTTTCTCTGTGTGAGCAGCTTCAGCGAGGACGCTGAGAGACCCTGAACACACGCGCACGCACACACACACACACACACACACACGCTAAGTTCAGACGTGAACTGAGAGACGCTTGAATTTCAGATCAGTTCCTGAAGATGAATATAATCTTAGACATGAATTTGGATTAAAAGGGAGCAGAATAGAAATCCAGTGGACACACACACACACACACACACACACACACACACACACACACACACACACACCTTTCATACATCTAAGGAACATGTATACTCATTTACACAGCTGTCTGATTTGTCCTGATTTTGGTTTTCTTACTTTTAGAAGTTGTGATGTGGGAAAAACAGTTTCTGTAAATCCTTATCAGATTTTCTTGTATTACCACATAATCTGACTGCATCTCAGTCTGTGATCACATTTCTTGTCTTTAACCGAATGATAACTCAATCAGCCCGAGGTTTCCTTTGAACGGCAGAAGCCATGTGGAGGTCTGGGAAGCACGGCGGCAGAAGTGTGGCTTATTTGAGAGATTAGAACGGAGATTTATTGAAAACGTCAGAGTTACAGATGCGATTCTGGGAAAAACTGGAAACAAACTGTACACAGTTGTGTTTTTCAACCCCTCAACTCCGGGAACGCTGTCCTGCATGTTCTAGCAGTGCATGTGTTTATAGAGCCAGTGAGACAGACAGGCTCCCGGCCCGACCGGGGATTTGAACCGGGGGCCTTCTTGGTATGAAGAAACGGTGCTATCCACCATCTGACCGTGTCCTCCTCTTACAGTTGTCGTCCAGTCTAATTACAAAGCAAGAAGAAGGGAATGGAGGACCACTCTGAAATTCACCCACACACACCCACACACACACTCGGCCGTTAGAGCTAGATGATATAGAATTCCAGCTGATTTGAAGAACGCATCGAGGAAGCAGCAAACAGCTCAAGCTGCACAGATTCATCTCCACTGGACTCTATTGGATGTTTATGGCGTCTGCTTCATTAGAGTGGGAGCGCCGCTGCCCCCCCCCCCACCTCCTCCTCCTCCTCCTCCTCCTCCCCATCTGTGGGTAGGAGGCTATTAAAGGTGCTGCTGGTGGAGACAATTCAAGACCCCTGTCGCTGTTCATTCGTCATCTCCGCTCACCAACTTTCTCTCCTACATCTTCACGGCTCATTGCCCCTCTCTCCATCTCTCTCCCTCTCTCTCTCTCTCTCACTCTCTCTCTCCACGAGCACGCCAGCACACACACCGACACGCGTGTGGCGAGCGTGCGCTCCTCTGATCTGAAATATCAATTTGCATTTCTCTCCACTCGGCTGCCGGCACAATGCGCATCCACGCAGCGGTGCAGTAATCGCTCATCCCCCGTTAAAGCTCGTCCTTGTTCTTCGCGGGCTCACTTCCTGCCCGCTTTTGATTGAAGGGGAGCGATTATGCGTGCGCGGCCTTCAAAGAGGCGGGAACTCGACTTAAAGCCGCGCGTTCCTCCCCGCCGCTGCCCTCCTCATCCTCTCCTCAGGTGGATCCATCCTCGGCTCTTATCAAAAAGGCACGAAGGCGGCGGGAGCGCGACAGGAAAATGAAAGCGGAGCAGAGACGGAGTACAAAGCTCGCTCTCCCCGGTTAGATCCACAGATGTGGAGGAAAACACAGAGATTTCGAGATGAAGGCAAGCGAGCGCGAGATAAGGCAGTGACGGGGGAGCAAAGCGAGTTTTCCGTTTACAGATTGCCACCTCTGTTGTGCGAGCGTTTTATCGCGCGACAATGCCTTCACTGTGGGGCAGCGATAGCAAGGAAGAGAGGAAGGAAGCAGCTGTTTATGCATCAGAGTAAACACACAGTGGCCTACTGTTCCGGCCCGCTTCTCCTCTCCCCCGTCACCTCTTCCTGCCGGAGATGAACGCCTTCCACCGATCCAGGGAGCTGATACTAAACCCAGCTGTTGCCCTTCAGGGAGACATTGTTATGTATCGATCCCATGTCAGCAAGAAGGTCCTGACATCGAATCCCAGCGGAGGTGGTTTTCTCCAGTTTCTGGATGATGGGACAGACATTTGTGTCTCCACAGTTTCGGAGCTTTGTTTCACAGAGGCTGCTGCTGTCGATCTGTTCAAAGGAGAGAGCAATTTGTTGCTCCTATTTGCATCTCTTCGAGAGAGTTTGAGAGATCTCTGACCCATTCCTGCAATTTGCAGCTCAGATATTTCATACTGAAGATACGTGGGAACATCTGTTGCTGATGTTTGCACACAGTGTGTTAATAAAATCCTTTGGAATGCTTTTTAACTCAATGCATTTGCGGATAGTTCCCGTTATTAGCTTTGCATGTTTGTTTTCAGCTTTTATGTAACCTCACATTAAAATACTAGAGTCAGATCAGAGTCAGACTGTATCAGAACTGGAACGGAAATTAAAATAAAGGACGATAAAGGATGGATGGAAGTTACTGCTCTTCGACACTCATTCACTCACTCTTACTTTAAATCACTGTGATCGCTTTCATGCTTTTTTAAAGGTGGCCCCTGGATAAGGAATGACAGAATCTGCAGGTGATGCAGCTTTTCAGTGCAGCGGTCAGGACGTTCATCACTCAGGCTTTGTAACCTGCTCCTGGACCTGAACGGCGTATGACAGCCGGGCATAAATTCACCCGTGTTGTAAAAAGTGCTGGAGCATGACCGGCTCGGCCCTCAAAAAGCAGCCTCTCAATCTGCACTGACCATCCAGTTTTAGGGTATCCTCCCTCCACTTACATATTAAACCGTACTGCATATGATATTTGAGATCATATTTTATTAAAAGTTCTGCCTGTAAATTGTCAGAAAGTAGGAGACGCAGCAGACTAATACTTAACGTTGGCTAAAAACAAAGGAACGCGTGTGCGAGGAGGTGGAAAACGACGCAGGTCACATCTAGAACCGCACCCCAGCATGTGTGTGTGTGTGTGTGTGTGTGTGTGTGTGTTACTGCCACAGACACCTGACGTTATTATTAAGATGCAGATCGAGTCGTCGCACTCGTTGACATTCCCGGGGAGACTCTTCCCGACCGCCATCCCGAGTGGACGGCTTCCTGGCTTCCTGTGTCCGTCCATTCATCCGC
The DNA here is from genome assembly GCA_029224185.1 of Karalla daura. Taxonomy (NCBI): domain Eukaryota; kingdom Metazoa; phylum Chordata; class Actinopteri; order Chaetodontiformes; family Leiognathidae; genus Karalla; species Karalla daura. The sequence goes on from CM055198.1 coordinate 20,722,667, forward strand.
CCGTCCCTCGCCTCCACGCAGCTGCCTCCTCCGCCGCCAAACGAGGAGGCGCGTGCGGGAAAAGCAAGCCAGCGGCGGAGCATATGGTAACCGTTCCATATTTCACACGCACACGCGGCTCATTTCCATACGCACACACACACACACACACACACACACAGAGCGTGCTGAGCAGCAGGGGCGCGTGGCGGCCATGTAATTGGGGCATCCATAAATAAGGAACAGAGTGACGTCTGGATTTCTGCTGATCTGTTTGTGCTGGAGATGCATGGTGTGAATGAATGGATGGATCTCATTTCCAGAGAGAGACAAACTCTCCTGGTGTTGCTGGGATTACTCCCGTCTTTCTCACACCTCCACGTCTCCGTCTCCATCTCACAACTTTGCTTTCTTTCGCTCGTCACAGTGCGCTCCCTCCTTTATGAGCCGCTCTCTCTCTCTCTCCTCGCCTCCACGTTCCGGTGCTTCGATCCACATCCTCCTCTCCTCCTATTTTATTAATTTTTTTTTTCAGCCTCACCCTCCCTCTTGTTTTCCTGCCGCCTGTCACTCTGGAGACAGATGTTGCATTTATCAAATTAATTACAAACTGCCTGCCTCTTCCCACAGACTGATTAGAGACGTGCAGGGAAGAAATGCATTGCTAAGGAAACTGCAAGTGCAGAAAGAAAACGCATGGATTCTGAGCTCCTCTCCACTTGATGCTCCTGTCATATAGCAACACAGCAGATAAGACACTGAATTTATACAGATTTCCTCTCATGGTCCAAATCTGCATATGTTTGGCTCGAGTGGACACTCAGCTCTTTGCATTGCCTGTTCAGGGCTACAGCTTAGCTGTGGAACTATGCTGGACCAGAAGAAGGAAGCAGCTACATGAGATGATGGTTCCCAGTTGGTCCACAAGCTAACCCAGCTGAGAATCAGCACTAGAACCAGCCCTGGAATCATTTTGGTGGAAACAGGAGGTCCAGGTCCATACCTGGGCCTCTATTTCGATGGACCCGGACCTCTACGGTTAAGGCATTAAGAGGTAAAGATAATAAATGGATGCAGTAATATGCAATACTGAAAATTAGACCTTCCCACACACAACAACAGATATCTGCTGCTGTCTGGCTTTCCTGTTCATGGGAGAGACAGGGAGAACAGACACAGGGATCAATGGGACTCCTGTGTGTCTGTGACATACAGCAAAATCAAACCACTCTAGCTGATAAACATACAGACATCCCTAAAAATCAATACTCATCTCCTTTGTGCGGCTACTGCTTTCGTGAAAGTAAATATGTGTGTGTGTGTGTGTGCGTGTGTAGATGCGTTTCTCTATGGAGGAGTATAGATTTCTATCAATCAGAGCGATTAATATCAGCGTATCCCGGCATGTGTGAATGGACTGTTGAGAGGGAGGAGCACTCGTCCCGTCTCGCACTCATGCAGAGGAGATGATGGCGGAACATAACAGATGTCTGTGAGCGCTACAGCGATCCAGGGTCGCTGTGTCTTCCAGCTCGGCCCGGCCTTGATCTGCAGACCAAACAGAGCGCCGTCTGAGGCGGAGCTGGAGCCCGTCTGGAAGGGACCAAAAGAAGAAGAAAAAAAGATCCCACTGGCTCGGTGTCTCTGTTGACATTCATTTTCCTTCATTTATACTTCGACTTGACCTATTCCCTCGGGCTGCACTCGTCTAAGAGGTAAACAGCGTAATGACGAGGAGGTGATGATGACACACGCCGCTCCGTGATGACGGCTCCGCGGCCAAGTTCCCGTACGACATAACGAGGACGGGGTGTGTAGCCAACCACCGTGACTGGTGCCCACTTTCCAAAACAATCCTGAACGTTTGCCACCACGGCTCAAAACGACACCGTGGGCACTTGGGGCTGGCAGCGTTCAGTGAGCCTCACGTGGAACGCGTCCAACCACTTCCTGTCGTGTCCACTAATGAACGCCGAGATGCTGAGTAAGCCTGCCTACGGAGGGAATCATTCTGGATCAACAACAACAGCAACAAAAAAAGAAAGCTTTTAGTACCATTTTGTTTCACTTTTGGTTTTGCAGGCTCCTGACAGGCTGCTGATCTGTGGCGGTGGCCGTCTGGTGGAGGACGAGGCTGCAGGCGCGTCCCCGGAGCCAGCGGGCGGCCGGCCACCGCTCTCCAAGGCGGCCCAGTTTCCACAGCAGGTGCAGGACCATCACGGAGCACAACTACTCCACTTTCTCCAGCTCACTGTTTCCAGGCACTACCCCCCCCCCACCCCACCCCCAAAGGAACTGCCTACTAAGAATAGCAGAATCGTACTAAAACGTCTGCTGCATGAACTTTGACCAGTATTTTGTTTTTAGTTTCACCCTTTCCCAGATGCCTCCGTCGAAGAGGATGGAAACTGTGGAATATGATTATATGGAGGAAGAGTTGCTGTTATCAAAGCTGTGCTATATATTTTGTGTAAGAAAGAGTGTTTCCCCATCCTAATTAGACTAGAATGAGAATAGAATAGAACAGGCCTTCATTATCGTTACAGGCATTTTAACACTTCTCTCTCAAAAATATATGTCTATGTGAGCCTCAGTGTGTATGAAGGTTTCTTTGTGTGTGTGTGTGTGTGTGTGTGTGTGTGTGTTGCAGGCAGAGTCCAGAGTACTAAAGGCGAAAGACTAAACTGAGGGAAGAAACTCCTCCTCAGTCATAGAGAGGCACAGGTGCTTACCAGAAAGCAGCCACCTGAATATACATGCAGACATACTTTTCCACCAAGACAGTTCCAGTGCTGCTTTGGAACCGAGTCAACTTGTGAACCAGTTGCTCAAGAGTCACGTCATTACGTCACTGTGCACCTCAGCCACATCTCTCCTCAGGTTGTCTGTTTGTTAGTCTCAATAGACCCTCCCACGGTCTCTGATGTCTACATGTACATGGCCCGGCAAAGAGGTGGTGCTACTCTGGAACCAGGTTTTTGGTGGTGGAAACAGACTTAACACTAGCACTTAACTTAAAAGGGGCTTGTGCTCCCTGGGTTTTCTCCAAGTAGTGCAGCTTTGTCTTGCAGTCTAAAAACATGCATGCTTAGGTTGATTAGAGACTCACATGTGTGTGTGTATGTGTGGCCTGTGATGGACTGGGGACCGGGTACTGGGTCCAGGATATGTTTGCTGCCTCCATCCTATTAGCACTGGGACAGACTCCAGCCTGTGACAGGGCACTAAGCAGGTAAGATATTGGATGGATCGACGGTTTAGAGGAATCCACTCTTCATTATGGAAAAGAGATACGTCCGCATCCATATCTTAGTCACTTTATAGGGTTATTTTACAAAAAGCATACTTCAGAGGACCAAACAATATTACCAGACAATATACTTTTACGTACCTCTCAACGGCAAACTGCCACATCGGTCAGGCTGTAATACGAGGCGCTCGCGCTTCTCCAGATAAATGAATCATACTCCGGTATTACGCAGCCTTGGAAATGATGCCGAGGCTCTGTTCAACTAACTAAACATCAGTGTATTATCGAGCCCTCACCTGAGACGCCTTACTCCAAGTCAGAACACACGCTACAAAGTCGTGGATCAACCTGCACTGTTAAGACACTGATAAGGTACAAAGCAGGGCAGATAATGGATGAATGGATGTCTTATACTCTCCAACCCACTGTCACGCTAGAGTGTTACTGTTCTGATAACTGCATTACTGGCTACTAGAGTAATGATTCCAGCTCTTTTTCATTGCTAGACCACCTTAATGCTAACTAGAGTCAAGGAACTAGCATGTCTGTCTCAGTCTGCCTGAGAGACAAGACGTGTGTTCACAAGGTCAAGACTTTGTAAAGAGTCGAAACGGAGAGACGGCAAGCAGTCTGCAGAAGACTTTACGATTTAGGCTGTGTGTGTGTGTGTGTGTGAATGTTTTCATGTGTGTTATAAGTAAAAGTTGTGGACTCCCCTCAGGACTGGAAGCAGCAGACTCTTTAATATTTCACAGCAGTGATAAATAAGTCAGACAGACTGCAGAGAGATAAGGTGACTCTGCGGGTAGGGGTGAGGAGGGACGCGGGGCGGAGGGGGGGGGGGGGGTGGTGGGAATAGATATAGCAAGGTGGAGAGAGAGATGTATAAGGTAATGGAGCAAAAGGTCGGAGGAGACACGAAGAAGAGGAATGGACAAAACTGTCTACACTATATAAAGACTCTGCAGCCATATCCAGTCGCCTCGGGCAGAAAACAGGAAATGTCTGATACTCTGTGTGAGAGTGACAGATTTTGATTTCCAAAGACAAAGGAGATGAGAGAGAGAGAGAGAGAGAGAGAGAGAGAGAGAGAGAGAGAGAGAGAGAGAAGCCTGGAAGCTGAGGCGGAAGGAAAGCATGGAGGAAGGACAGGAAAGGGGAGAGAAAACAGAAACGGTTACTGTAGTTGGAAAAGGTCAATAGAGATGGAGAGAGAGAGAGAGAGAGAGAGAGAGAGAGAGAGAGCAGGGGGAGATGAAAAACAGGAGAAAAGAGGTGGAAAAGTATGCCATGCTCTTTGACAGGGGGAGGGAAGGGGGTGAACTGCCCCCGTGGTGTCCTGGCCTTCTGCCTGACAGATCAAAAAAGGTGAAGAGCCTCCTTTGGCGCCTCATACGCCGTCCAACTCGCAGCTTGTAGTACAGTTACAGTATGTTTAGCTCGCTCTGTCAACTCTCAGAGACTTCTAGAGACTCCCTGCACTCGCTCTCTGCTCTCTCTGACTAATGGAAGAATTATGCTGCAAGCCTGGAAAATCCTTACGCTGTGAGCGAGACATCACTTCTTCTCAGGATCCGGGCTTTTTTATCCTCATGTTTTCTGAGAGAAATAACTTTCTTCCACCTCCTCTTTTTTTTTTTCCTCCCCTCAAACCGCTAGACAGTCGCTCCAAGCTGCTCCTTCCACCGGCTTCACTTGCACTTCAGTCGGCATGTTGCGTTTTTTTACTTCTCGCCATCTCCTCATCTTTACTTCCCCCCTCTGGGAATCTTTCCGTCCTCGTCTCTGCTGAACCGGACTGAGGGCTCCCATCATCCACGCCATCTCTTACATCTCCCACGCTCTCGATAAAGCATCTCTCCTCTCTCTCTCTCTCTCTCTCTCTCTCCTCGGAGCAGCTGCAGATCCAGCTACCGGCTCCGCAGCCAGATAAGCTCATTAAATCGACTCTGGAATAGGGGCAACGTACAGATGTTTCAGGGTAACAAACATTTGTAGGTACTGGAGGGGATAATGACTGCGTCAGGAGGAGGAGGCCGTCTAAAAATATCAGAAACTCCAGCGAATTAACTATGAAGATGGATAAATAGTGGAAGACAGATGCTGAGGAGGGAGGGGTGGGGGCAGAACCCATGGAGATATCATATAGTCCCAATCTCCCCAGTGGGATTAGTGTAAATCTAATCTGCCCCGCTGTCTCTCCTGCTCCTTTTAGCTTGGCTTAGAGACGCTCTCGGGAAGCGGGCGCGCACCCTAAGAGCCCTGAGCTGTTAGCATTAGCTCCCATCACCGTAGGCTTCCTCCGCTCCACGCTAATCAATTACTAACCCGGCTTGCTGCAAAGCTCCATTTACCAACACGCTGCCACTGATGGATCTGCAGATCTGCCGCCCTAATGGGACGTGCATCAAAGTCTGTGGCAGCTTCACATTATCACGCTGCCTCGCTGCAGCATCCATCTCTGAAACAGTCACATGCCACCAGAAGGAACTCGTGTTATTCAGAGGTGTACATATGCTATACATATGCTAAGCCTATTAGCTGTGCCAGTCCTGCCAAGATGCTCCTCTCTAGTTCCAGCTTCTCGCTCATCCATTCATTATCTTACCAGAAACACTGTTCCACAAGCTACTGTTTTTACTGTGTTTTTTTGACTGTGTTTACTGTTATTTTGGAGATATGGGCTATTAAGGGAGTGAAATACACAATCTGAATGGACCTTGACTTTTTTTTTTTACTGTTAAACTGACATTTCACAGCAGAGTAGCTAATCAATGGGTCGAGAGAATAATTAACCGACCAATCGATAATGAAAATGATACGTTGCTGGCTGCATCTCTCTCAATAGGAAATCGTCAAACAAACTGGATCCTCGAGATGTTGTATACACACTCTCACAATGATGATCTGCCCAGGTCCGGGGGCTGTGTTTCTGCCAGTGGTGCTGGCGATATTGTCTGAATTGATAAGTGCTGAGAGGCATGAAGAGTTTTAATTCATTAAACCATTTCTAGTGGAAGAGCGCCTGATTGAAAATGGTTTTCTGTTCCAGCACTAAAACGATCCCGAGCTTACTGCTAACGCAGTGAAACGACACCCTGAGAGAGAAAAAACAGCTGATAAAACACGGCCAGACCAGAGGCGAAGATGATAGAGGCGCTATGAGACCACCTGGACAGAGAGGGAAATAGAAGATCAGCCTCAATCTAAAGAGGAACTGTGAGAAGTGCTGAAAGAAACCTGGTATGAAAAGACTTAAAGAAAACTGCCTGAAAGAGTTCAAGAGGTGTTCAGTGCTGATTGAGGCCACATAAAGATCTTCCATTTCCTTCTGAAAATGTCATTCTGAGAACATATTTTCCTGTATTTTCTGTTAAAAGTAAATCTCCAACACTGCAGTGACCAGAAGCACAGAACAGTGTTTTATTTTAAACTTTACATGCAAAAACATTTTAAAAAAAAGCTTCAACTATAGAAGTGGGAGAGCTCTTATGTCACAGGGGTCAGAAGAGGTGAAAAATCCATTTCTGATTTTCTGAATGAGGCCAGTGATACCTCCAGAGGCCACACACACACACACACAGACACACACACACACACACACACACACACACACACACACACACACACACACACACACACACACACACACACACACACACACACACACACACACACACACACACACACACACACACACACACACACACACACACACACACACACACACACACACACGCAGAGAGTTAGGAAATAGCCCATATCTGGCTGGGATGTGGCTAAATACAGAGTTTTACACTCAGCTAGCTAGTTGTGGCTTTTGGCCAGTGTTAATTTGACTCAGGATTACATAAAAGTAGGTTAGATAAACCCAGACCGGAATCAACTTCAAATCCCATTGGAAGATTACGTTTATTTAGCGCAGTCAATCTGATGAACACGAGGGCACGGTTTTCCATCTGTTTGCAAATAGCGCTCGGCCTGCTCCTTTTACCCCCCCCTCTCTCCTGTTTGCTCCCCGGGCCTGGCAATGCTACCTCACCCTCACACAGCAGATGGTTGAGCACAGAACCTCCCAAAGTGTTGGATCGCCCCAGCACCACCCTTCTCGATAAGTGGCCTTAAAAAAAAAACAAAAAAAAAGAGAGAGAGAGAACCACAGGCGAAAACAACAGGGTGAAAAAGGTCATAAATCTCAGAGGGCCATAATCAAGAGTACATGGCAGAGATCCAGCAAGACCCTGGTATACAAACAATCCAACATACCCTGGCGAAGAATGCACACACACACACACACACACACACACACAACCTTGTGTGCATAAGATCCGTTCTCTTCCTCCCAGATTTAATCACAAGCACAAATTAATGACATGACGCATTGTCAGATCCTCTCGTTTCTTCTTGTTTTTTCCTTTTACCCCTTCGAGCCTTCGTGAAAGTGCAAATGAAAGAGGACCTGGCTCGGGGCTGGTTCGCCGCGGAGCGCGTTAGAAGTTCTGTAGCTGGCAGTGGATGGGAACCATGTGCAAATATCAAACGTTCATATCGGCCGCATTCCTGCTGTCTGGATGGATCGATGTCTGGAACGGGCTGAGCAGCACATGTGTGCAGCAGACCGCCTCCAAAAACTCAACAACATACAGACAAACGGGCCAGGCCGGGGAGGTGGGGGGGGGGGGGGGGGGGGGGGGGGGGGGTTGTACATTCAGAGTAGTTTGTATTTTTTTTTAAAAAGCAGAGTTTCATTCAAGGTTTATTTTCGCCTGAACGCCTATCGAATGTTTTCTCCGGCTTGGGGGCGTGTGTGACGGTGGCAGGCGAACACAACCGGGAGGCCTGTTTCCATTTACCAGGATGCACCTGCCTGACTCTGAGGCCAGCAAGAAGAGAGGAAGAGCTGTGAGCCCTACAGAAATCACACACACGCACACACACACGCACACACACACACACACACGCACAAATGCACCAATGTCGCTAACGCCGAGCAGCTGCGACTCGCTACCTTCTCTCGGCCAACATTCTTCTGCCGCCGTCCTTTACTGCCAAGACAGCGAGCAGGCAAACACCAACTGACTCATCCATTTTCTGTCTCACACACACACACACACACACGCACACACACATACACACACACACACGCGCTAAAGCAAACAACTGTGGAGCCAGCGTACACGTTACGTAGCTACAGTCAAATCGTAGATGATACCACCACCCCCCCCCCGCCTCCTACAGAACAGCACAAGCATTCTTTCATATCAATTTATATAACGGCCTCGCCTTGTATGTGAAGAATGTCCTGCTTTCCAAACAAAAGCGGCCCAGTCGAGTCCAGCCATGTGATGGGGTTTAGAGGCCTGCTAATCAGCTACAGTCCCGAGCACACGGTCGAGGCTGTACTGTACCTAGTATCACTGGCTGTGGATGAAGACAGGTCAGAGAGTGATTATCCTCCTCACCTCTGGCCCAACAACATGCATGATCAGGTCGACTGGAGGCTCTAAAAGTTCCACTAGGAGTCGGGGGTTGATTAGAAAGAAAGACAGATAGGTCCTTATTTTGAATGTTATATAAAAGCCAAGGCAACACAGCAGGATATAGGATATAGTTTAGGAAGAAGAAGAAAAAACGCATCTATTAGGTACCGGGCTGATGATGAGAGCTGGATGCAGGTGATTCAAAGCTATCAAATCAATTTTATTCCCCATAAAAATCTGTCTCGCACCCACACTGAGGACGTCATTAGTCACTGGAACCGATTTGACTCTGAACGATTCCTCCAGAACCGGATGGTGAAGAGATGGACGAGAAGGACCAGCGTGGAGTTAGCATGTTCTCCCCCATCCATGTGTATGGGATCAATCAGACCCCCCCCCCTCACAACATCACACAAAAGGTACAAAGTGGGTGCGTTAATGGATGGATGGAGAAACACAGTGGCGCTGGAGGCGAGCGCTGTGCCTTCAGAGCCAGACTTGAAGCTTCGCCGCAAATTGGATCGTGAACCTCCACCTCCACAATCAGCATGCGGCGTCACGTGGCGAGGCGCATCGAGCGTGGCGAGCAGCCGAGGCGAGCGTGGGCACAGCGGGAGTGATGGGGGGGGGGGGGGGCAGGAGGGGGTGGGGGGGGGTCAGTGGGAAATGTTATAATGTGGGGGGGAAGGAGGGGGAGCAGCAGGTTGACATGGCCCCCGAGACGGAGCTTTTGTGGGCTGTTCGTTTGCTGCCAGCTCCCTGGGAAAGAGGAGGACCAGGGGAGGGGGGGGGGGGGGGGTTTGGGCAGCCACACACAACAGCTTCATTACCAAACCCCCCCCCCCAACAAGTACATCTGCTCTAACTGGCTCTGCTGGGAGAGTGTCCTGGGTGGCGGGACCGACTTTGCAAAAACAACTTTCCAGACAAGAAAGGCTGGACGCGTGACGGGACGCGGGCGTACACGGGGAGGGGAGGGGGGGGGGGGGGGGGGGGCCTCTGCTCGGAGGAGCGTGTGTGTTCACTCGGGGGGGGGGGGCGGGGGGTTCAGAAGAAGAAGCGTCTGACAGACCAGGTGTTACATTATTGAGCAGGCGCTGCCAGCAGGGGAGGGAGGCACGCTGAGGCTGGAGAAGGCGCTCTTATCTGGTGCTACATGCTACTGCACACACACACACACACACACACACATATGCACACACACACACATTCCCGTCACACGCACATAAACACATATCAGAGCAGCAGAGTGTACTTCCTTTCCACCTACTTAATGCTCTTACCTGAAGAGAGGAAGAGGCTTTGGGATGCTAAGACACACCGAGGCGAAAACATTATTAAATTGAGTGTATTTATAAAAAACGGGCCTCGCGTTTACTCTATGGAAAACCGTGTCAGTGGAAAAGAGGAGATTACAGACGCTCACTCCGGGGCTAAACATTTAGGTTGCCTGACAGGCGGCAGGCCCCGCTCGTCCATTTAGCCGGTGCACTTCAGTGGCCGGCTCCGCTCCTCACGCTGCAAGAAAAACAAACCTCGCCACCGGGGACAAATTACCGAAAGGTCAGGAGACTTTTCAGCAGAGCCCCCTCCAGTCCTCCCGTCTCCTCTCCGCTCCGAGTATTTTCCAGCTGAACGCGACCGCCCGAAAGCCTCTCGCTTTCCGCCTGGCTCGACATCCGGGGGGGCGGCTCAGACTTCAGGCTCCAGTCTCTCCACCAGGACTGAGAAGCACGGGTGGATGTCAGGAGGACGGAGCAGCTCGTCAACATCCACAGGAGTAGTCGCTGCCACTGAGGTGGCGATAAAAACGTACTAGCCTCTGCACTGACATGTCATCACCCCCCAAACTGGAATGATGAACTTGGAATAGAAACAAATGTCCTCATGAATCCCGACGTGTTTGCCCTCCCAACACTCTAGCCTTCATCATTCATCAAACGTGCATGCACCAGAATCTTGAGTGTATGCACATTTCATACCACGTTTGCTATTTACTACTATAGACATGTACAGTAGCCTCAAAACTCATTCAAAAGGTCAGACCTGGTGCATAACAATTGCAAATCAGTGCTCTCCTGCTCTTCTTAGAGCCAAATATGCTGTCTGTGGTGAAAGGCTAGGTAGGTGTATATCTATAGGTTTTTTCTTCTACATGCTCAAAAGGACCCTGCAAAGCTGAAACATACTGTGGTTGAGAATTTTCAATGTATGCAAATTCTTCCTCTGAGTTGCTTGTTTATCAACATGGACGCAAGTGTACAATTTCAGATCCCAGATCAGACCTTGTGTGTGCAAACTCCCAGGCGCTATACTTATCATGTCTGAGAAGTCGTCTTGGATGTTTCCACGTTTCCTCGATGCAAAAATCAAGGGGCAGCACGTCCTTAACTTCACATTTAGGGGTGTAACATTCATATTATTATCGTTTTCAGCCTCTGGATGCGTTCACACACACGTTCAAGTGCTCTATTTTACAACACGATCGGCGAGTTCCACTCGCTGCACTTGCTTGAGAACTGAAAGCATCAGTGTGCCAAGTTCTCTAAAAGCACAAGATATCCGCTTTAATGAATTTGAGAGAGAAAAATCTGCCATCATTAATGTCAGCCGAATCCAAATGAGAGTCCGTCTTAACCTGGGGCACTGATTGACGGCATAATGTGACTGCGTGCGGAGCCGGTGTCTGGCCCTGATAGGCTTTTGGCATTTCACTGAAGTCTCTCCCTGGAAGTCCAGATAACTGCAAACTGCCCCTCTCATCTCCCCGCGACTCCTCGGTGTCCACCAAGCAACGCGTATTCTTCTAAAAGCTGGCAACACGCATAAATATTCATACGCTCTCACACACACTCACACACACACACATCGCTGTCCTTGGTCTTCACATACTCCCCCTCTCTTCATTTGCTCTCTCTCTCTAATCCTGTAATGCCGACAGTGCAATTAGTCACATGCTGGCTCTTTCATCTAGTGCAAGCAAACTCAGAAGGAGGAATTCAAACTGCTCGGTATCTCACTAAACTACCGAAGCCGTTCTACGCTCCTGGAGAGAAACACAAACACGTAGCGCGCGCTAAAAGGAGCCAAAATTAAAAAACGTCCGGGCCGAGGAGGTGAGTTTCTCTGGGCCGCCGCCTCGGTGGCTCTCCCTAAAAGTCCTGCCTGCTTTGGAATTCAGATTAATAATGAAGTTGGAAATGAAATGGCCTTTCAGCCGGAATGCGCAGGCGAAGCTGAGCTAAGGACAAATCAAGTGCTAAATTAAGACGGAGAGGATCTCTCTAAAAATGGTCACCGTCCCTGTGGTTTTAGCGTTTTTTTCTCTTTTATTCCACTTCTGCTGCCACTCTGCCATCGCCTGCTTCGCACGGACCAGATCTCGCTGTATCTGTCCCCAGTTTTTAGGAGGGTTATTTATACAGATTTTCACAAAATACATGCCTTGACATTTCCTGACAGAATACTCAACGTACCAGGAGATACTGCAAAACAAACTTTTACTGAGGTCTGATCACGTAATTTTTCAAAAATCTTACAGTCTTTACAGCACATGCTCAAAATGCTGCATGCTTCTTGCACACATGGAGTGCTGACCCGTGTGGCATTTCATTGAATGTATAAAGTACGACTTCATACATTTTGGCTGAGCTCTGCCCCATAAATGTTGGTGATGCACAGAGTAATGAAAGCCCAGGGTGTGAGGTGGGAAACGGCACTTAGCATTAGCCTTCAATACATCCTCTATATGGCAAATTAGCTTGGATCATATAGCAGAATTCATATGGAGAACGATCTCAGATCATATAGCATTTTGAGCATCTTAAGGTCACAGACCTTAAGATGGATTGACATCTTGTCTTCTATCTTGATCAGTGATATGAAATCATACGGTTGTTGTCTTGTGTGCACAAAAAAAAGAAAAAGAAAAATCACATGATGGGATTTTAGGAAACAGGAAACAGATGTGCTGGACAATAATCCAGGAGGCTGAGACTTTGATTAGTGCAGAGTTGCATGAAACGGATGAATCCTTTTAAGTAATCCATTCGTTTTAACAATGTGGCTACATCCCGATTACCATCCATTTACACCACGGCACTGGAGATATTGATCATGTATTGCAAACACAAGATGCATTTCTGTCTGTCACAACAGTGACATGGCGGTGGCGGGATGTGAAAGAGCGAGGGGCTGCCTGCAAAAAGAGAAATGAACAGGAGCAGAGCGGAAAGAGGAGGAAGAAGAGGCAAAAACAGAGAGAATGAAGCAGAGCAGCCCCCGCACTCCAGTCACAGAGGCGTGCAGCGAGTGTCTTCTCTGTGCTCCACAGTGAAGGTAATTTTACAGCGCCTGGAGCCACATCCTGACAGTGAGGCGGGGAGTGCGACCGACTCTCGACATGCCAGCGAGGAACAAATGGCTCGTGTTGGCGTTTTATGGATGGAGAGCCCAAGGTTATCACTTTCATGCAGGTTATTCCCACATGTCAGCTAAAAAAATCAATCTCCATTTAGCAGCCAGAACCCCCTCCCCGAGCCTACATCTAATATGACTAAACTTGCCCGAGGCTGTTTTCGCATTAAACACCGATTTTCGACACTTTGGAAATTGAATTTGCATTAGGGGCTGTGCGAGAGGGCGAGAGGAGCAGAGAGATAAAGGCAATGAGGAGATTTCCAGATGTCACTTTTGAGCTGCCCGATGATTTACCTGTGGCTGAACGGATTGGTTCCAGAAAGGTTTTTCCAACTTACCGAAGGATCCCGTTTTCCAACTTGCTTTCACACTCACATCCGAGGATTTAAAAGGGATTAAAACCACGGCCAAACACGAAGCAAATGCAGACTGACACTGTTTGATACCGTCTGACATTTAGGGAAATGCACTTATTGGCTTTCTTGAGGAGAGAGATGAGAGGATCAATGCAACCTTTATGCTTATATGCCACATATGCATCCAAAGGCATAGAGCTCGCCTGCTCCTGCTGCTGAAACTGACAGAAAGTACACCATCCGGCTCCTAATTGACATGTTGGACTTGTTTTGATCAATACGTACATAAACAAAAATGTAATGCTTGTTTTGACCTCCCAGAGTCATTGCTCTGTTTGCAATCTTTATGCTAAGCTACGATAATGGCCTCCTGGCTCCGGATCCATAAGACACAAGATTGATATTGATCTGCTAATCCATTACTCGGCAGGAAAACAAATAAGTGTACTTCCTAAAATGTCCAAGAAGCATTCAAACACTCCATACCACTGGGGTGTATCATTAAAGATTCATTACATGTGTTTTATACATCCCGCACTGCAAAACACAATACTAATCGTATTCATTTTCATTTACCTGCACTGTGATCACTGCCAAGTACAGGGAGAACATCCCCAAGAAAGCTCGGTTTGAGGAGAGAGTGCAGTAGGTTGGGAAGTCATAAAGATAACACTATGAAAGGTTTTATTGTAGGATTCATCACAGGAGGGCCTCATAGCGCTCTGTGTGGAGCTTGCATGTTCTCCTTAGGTCTGCATAGTTTCCCCTCAAAGTCCAAAAAACACTAAATGCAGATTTGGGTCATTTGGAGACTGTTAATTACCCCTAGGTGGGAGTGTGAGAGTGAATGGCGTTTCCTACTTTCTCCACATGTAAACTGGACATGGGCTCCCGCAGACTGATACTAATGAAACTAAGGGATGGATGAGAATTAGGAAGAAAACTCACTAAAATCAGAAAATGGAAACATGAAATGATTGGAATGAGGCAGAGCTTGGAGCAGGTACTCCTGATATATCTAGATTTAATAATGCTGTTGAGGTTCCATTCGCCTGGAAAAGGGATTGTTACAACCCTAAAAAAATATTCATTAGCCGCAGATGTGATTGCATGTGGACTTCCTCTCCTTCCTCCCGTGTTTATTAGCGAGTCTCGGCTCTAATCAGCAGCCACAACAAGCACATCCCAGCGACACGGAGCCGGTTAGTGCGGAGCCTCGGCGGCCGGATCGATGCTGACACGAGCGCGACAGCCTCTGATGCCCGTGTGTGTGTGTGTGTGTGTGTGTGGGGGGGGAGGGGGGGGCTGACGCGTCGCTAACGAGCCAGCTGAGGCGGCCTGTATTCCCGGTGTCGCCCCGGGCCAGCGCAGCATCCCTCCCCGCTCTGTTCAATAGCCTCTGGCTGCAAAAAAAAAAAAAAGAGAGAAATCTCGATCTGCTGAAACAGAGGAAGTTGTTTCTAAAAGGGCCGCTGTCTGGCAACCATTTCACCACACTTCAAAAGAGGGTGTGGGAACGAAAACAGACCAAACTGTTGCCCATGGACATGCAGCGATAAAGCAGCTTCTCGCCTACATGGGCAGATCTGAGCCTTTTCCTCCCTGCTCTCGCTCTCACTCTGCCGATGCTCTCCCACTCATTTCTTTCCCTTTTTTTCACCCTGTCACAGAGGCAAAGCATACATTTCCTATTCACTATTTATTTCTCCTAGTCTCTTAACCATGTGTGTGTGTGTGTGGCTGCAGGTTGGGTCACCGGGCTCTGTAAAGGGACTCCACAGAGGGAAGAGGCGCCGAGGAAAAGGGCCGCAGGGAAAAACAATCCTATGACCACTTTTGGTCAAAAAGCTGCAGCAGTCAGCACGGGCGGCCTGAAATTTAATTTCCCCTAAAAGAACAGCCATCCTCTATGCCTTCGGCTGCCTATTTTTAGCATGTTATCGTTCAGCCTCGATCACACGGAGCCGAGACCGGTCACTGTCTCCGAGCAGCGTCAGAGAGACGGTTGGGGGGCGAGCCTGTGATGTTTAATGCAAGAGCTGAAATGGGAGAACATGGGAGAAGGTTGGAGACAGAGGAACACGGGACGCCCTGTCACTTACAATCTATGCGTCTTCTGTTCGGAGCGCGCGGCTCGGCGCCGTCAGCCGAGGTGACGGCACGAGTCCTGAAGCGGCGACGCCACCACTTCAAGAGGAATCAGCGTTTGCACGCTCACGTCTTAACTGCTCTTTGTCTCCTTAAAAGGGGGAGTCTCTGTGAAAAACACTGTTGTCTTGCCTTTTGTCGAATGATGACAGTGTAGCCCCCCAGACAGAAGATGTATTGAAGGTTCAAACACATCATCACACACGGCTGAGAAAGAAACATCAAGTTGTGTGCACAACTCGCAGGAAACAAGACTCGGAGGCAGAAACTGGGTGAGTTTTCCAGCAAAATAGCAGTTCAGGTGCTGCCTCAATATTCGATTCCTCCTCGAAAACACGAGACGTGTACACGCTCCATAGTTGCGTCGCTCCGGTTGCCACTCGGTTTGGTAAAAACCAAAAAGGTGCTGAGCTCAGTCGTTCAGCACAGAGAGTTAAATGTTAAACAGATCTATGAAGAAACGACCCTTAATGTCCTCCCAGAGGGGAGCAGCAACTGATGCGTTTCTGATGAAACCCAGGCTGTCCTTGCCCCGTGTCGCCCATATGTTAGCGGGCAGAAACAGAGACAAGGAGAAAGGAGAGGTGAATGGAGAGGTGGGTGAAGCGCCCACTGATCTGCAGACCAGAGGTCCACTCCACCTCCTCCTCCTCCTCCTCCTCCTCCTTCACCCTGCTCCTTCCTGCTGTAATCATGTTAGAGCATGGGGCCTATGCTGTCTGCATGCTAAAAATGTTTGTTGTGGAGGGTGGGGGGGGTGGGTGAGTGAGGGGGAGAGAAGAAAAAACACGAGATGGATATTTTTGGAACGATTTTTTAAAGCTGTGAATAAACAAGATGCGGTCTCCTTGCCATTTGGAAGAGAGCAGCGAGTGTAGGAGTGTGCAGCGAGGAATTACAGGCTCCTGCACGGAAACAGCGAGGGGCTCTGCTCCACTTATCCACCGATACTTAATGACAAATGGCCAAGAGTGTGCGACCCCCACCACCTCCTCCCCACGAGGCTGGTTCGTCCCAGTTCTCATTGTAAACTTATATGGGAATATGCACCATTAGCGCAGGATGATTACGACCTTGAAGAGCCGCTTCATCACCTGATTTTGAAGCTCTGCCACAGCGTGGATCTTTATGTAATGAGGCAGCTAACGCAGCTCATTTTAGCACCCTCAAACGAAAACACACCAGATTGTTGACAGGAATATACAGTGATTACACTCCTACAGGCCTCGACATAGATGTTAATGTCAGCAGGCAGTCAAAAGCGGCTGATTTTGGTCCCTCGATGAGCTGATGTGGCCCCGTCCACAACCTGATCACACCTCCACATCAAACTCACAGACGTTTGATGAATCAATCTCCAAATGAAATGATCAGAGGAATGTGCTCAGCAGCTCTTTCACTTAAAGCACTTAATGCAACCACTTGTATGAAGAGTGCCATACAAATGAAGTCTTCTTGATTGATTGACCGATTGATTAATCTGACCACGGGAAGGATGTGTGGCTAGCACCGTTAGCATAGCAAGAAAAGTTCACCTCCTGGGTCCAACCCAATGCAATCTTCAGAGCGCATAAAGGACAACTTCATCTGCTTTTTTCACCTTTTGACGGGGATGTTGAAGAAATGTGTTCAACCCGGACCAAAGGTAACGGAAAACACCAATAAATCTCCACAGTTTGAGAGCGCCAAAGGCCTTTTAACACCCCAGGACTCGGTTGTGTGTGAAGGTTCTCGGTCTCTCGTGTCGTGGTAGTCTTCAGGTGATAAAATTGTCAACTGGAAAGTTTGTTCTTTTCATCTCTTTTCACTTTGATTGATTTTCTTCTTGCTGAAGGTAACAGAAGTCTTTATCACCTAAAGACTACCATGACCTGAGAGACTGAGAACATTCACAGACAACCGGTTCCTGGGACCTTGGATGCTCTCCAACTAACTAATTTATTGATGTTTTGTGTTACCTTTGGTCTGGTTTGAGCGCAGTTCTTCAAAACGCCTGTCAGAACGTGTGAAAAAGTACAGAAAGTGAACAGACTTTGAAGTGTAAGAGACTTTGAGTATTTGAACATGCAAAAAATATACTCAGGTGTAGTCTGTAAGTGCTAGAAAAGAAGTAAACTGGACTTTCATTCTTGCAGACATTTCATCTGTCACCTAAAAGGCTTCTTCAGTTCTGATTTTGGAGTGGGAGTCAACGGGTTTTTCAAAGCCTTGAGAACTCCACAGACGACACTTTTATCACTTAAAGACAACCATAGGAGAAGTCACAGGTCTGTGAAGGTCCTCAGTCATCCAGGTCATGGTCATTTAGGTGATAAAAACTAAAGCAAGTGCACTTCTGAACCTCGCACCCAAAAAGCTCAAGTTCTGATTTGGTATGGGAGTCTTTAACTGGGTTTTAAACCCTCTGAGGTACCTTAGCTCATTAGCATGTGTGTTGTGTCTCGAACAGAAGTCACATGGGTCAGGGTCTTGAAGACAAGACACCATTGTAAGGGTTGCTTTCACAACTGATAGTCCGGACCTGGGTTCCATAGTCCGACTGAGAGGACTTTCAAGCAGTCGTGAATACTCAGCCAGACTAAGGAGGTGAATTCTAGCTCCCCCCCCACTCAAAGGAGTGAAATCATTATCCACTAGCCACCTGACTACAAGATTTGGAGCATCCAGGTGTGAATGCCCCTGACAATTAGTAGGTCCAAATACACATATATGATATGATATCTAGGTTGCTTTCACACCAGAGCTAGATAGTCCGGACTAGAGTTTTATAGTCAAGACTTGAAAGTCTGAAACTTCTGGTTGGGCTAAAGAGATAAGCTCTGCTCCTCTAAAACTTGGAAATGAGTTTATAGACACTTGTGGGGCTTAAATGAAGATTTACTTGGGGCTCCTTGGACCAAGTCCTGGACTATCCCGGTGTGACGTCCCACTCCACACACAAACACCTATAAACAGAGTTTGAGGGACTCACCTCTCCTCCGTGGCCGTCAAACACCCCAAATATCGAGGGGTGACTCTTGTTGACGATGTCGGTGAGCACCTCGAACCTGTCCTCCATGTGGTCTCTCCGGCCTTGGATGGAGTACACGGCCACGTTGTGGCTCTTGAACTCCCAGGTCTTGGAGAACTCGGCGTCCAGGACGTCCAGACCTCCGAACCTCTCGTTCTGCATCATCTCCGCCACTTTCCCCTTCACCATCTTCACCGCATCCCGGCTGGACTTGACGATGGTCTTCACCTCGTCCGTGTGGAAGAAGTAACTCCATAGCGCCAGGCTGATGCACAGCAGGAACAAGGTCTCCGGTCTGAGCAGAAAATAACGCATGATCCGACCTAACAGAGACAGCAGGGTCATCGTCTCCTCTATCATTTATTTGTTGGCTCTACAGCGGCAGGTTGGGGTGTCGCTTCCTGGGGGTCTCAGTCCATCGTCGTCGGTGTGAGAGGTTGGATCCACCCGAGCAGGTTCACACCAGGGACCAGTTCAACAATTACGCTGATTTACACCTCATATCTTTTTGTTTTTGTTTTTTGGGGGGGTAGTCCCCCTTGTAGCGTGTAGCCCGTTGACCATCCGAGGAGGACGCGCAAAAATAAAGCAAAGCACGCACACGCACCCCGGGGAGGAACCGCAGGTAAACCCGGCTGGTCCTGGGGTTAAGACGGTGTGTTGCCTGCCTGCCTGGCTGGCTGGCTGGCTGGCTGGCTGGAGAGCCTGTCTCTCTCTCTCCTCCTGGACTGTCCCAGCTACAGTCTGCCAGTCCCCGAAAATAGCGGCGTGTGTGCGAGCTGCGGCTCTCACATTCCCAGCTGCCACACTGGCTGTGACTCCGCTGGTGCCTGGATACTCTGTGCTGCTGCGTTCAGGGGCGCCCCGGAAATATCAGCCTCGACCCGTCGACTTCAACAAGAGTCCCGGGTGAACTCAGTTTTGTTAAGCCTTTATTTATCCTGGTAAAATATTTGAGAGCAAATTCACCTTTACAAACACCACCTGGCCAAGAGGCTTCAGAAAATAAAAGAAGGATTACGCGATAAACATTTTGACTTCATTCAAAGTGCGACTTCTTAATGTTTTCTCAAG
The DNA here is from genome assembly GCA_029224185.1 of Karalla daura. Taxonomy (NCBI): domain Eukaryota; kingdom Metazoa; phylum Chordata; class Actinopteri; order Chaetodontiformes; family Leiognathidae; genus Karalla; species Karalla daura. The sequence continues at coordinate 20,742,383 of CM055198.1, forward strand.
ACACTTTGCATGAACACAGACAAAGCTGAGCTCAACAAAAACAAAACCAAACCCCATGAGCGTCCTGAAAGCGACGACTCCTTTCAATGGTCAGAAAACCTCAAGCAGGAGTCAGGCTATCAGTAATAATGTAAGTTGGCCAGGTCTATGTAAAAGGTCCCAGGTCCAACACATCATTCAAGTGTCTCCACAAACAACACCCAGGAGATGTTCAACCAATGAGGACAGGTGCAGGAGGAGAATAGCATAGCTACCCAGAGGTCCAGCACAGCATCCTGGATGAACAAGAAAACAACAAAACAAACAAAATACACATTCAAAATTCAAGTCAGCTTTATTACATTCATACTAGATATGCATGACATAGAGTGAAACTGAAATTTACTCATCAGGGACCCACAGTGCAACATGCAAGAGGTAGTAAAAGGTAATATACAGTAAAAAATGTGCAGCAGTAGCAGTGCATAATCCAAAATCAGGAAAATGGCCATCTTGACCAGGGTATGTTTTGCTGCATGAGTGGGTGAGGTTTTTGCTTTGCAAAAGTAAGGCTAGACTAGATTTGAATTTTGCCTGAAAGCCTTGGACAAATCCAGCCAAATGCCAGGGTACATATACTGTAATTTAGGGGTGAAATAGAGGTATGCGGTGTTTGGTGAACTTGGTTTTCCAGGTGCATTTGAGGATTATTATACTGGTTTTAATGAGGTTCAGAAAAAAGGTGGACCCACTTATTTGAACACTGACCATAAATCAATCCCTGGCCCATGTGCGCACCTGTGGTGTTTAGTTCACTGGAGGCGTTCACTTGCTGTCGGACATTTGTAAACTCAACAGCGCTATTGACGCGGAATGAAGGGATAACTTATTGCTACATCATAAACACAAAAATGTCGAATATGCACATATTACAGATACAGGTACAATAAAAACCCTTTATTGATTATTTACGTATCTAAGTGTATACATCATACTGCCCAAATGTTTTTTTCTTAGCCCTGTGATTCGTCTCTGATTTTGAAACAAAATCGATCTGTCTATCTCGTGATTGGTCAGGCGTTGTAGAAGTTAACGCACTGTAGATATTCCATATACTTCTGAGTTGTACTCAAAGCCTTGTGCAAGAATGGTGCCATACAAATAAACTTTTCTAACTTCACCCCATAGGTCAAACAAAAACACAATCATTAGGTCAATGTACATAAAAATAATGCTAATGTTTCTATTTAAACTATTTATTAGTGGGCGCTGGTCTATGCGTGTCAAATCAAAGCCCTGCTACATACACATGCAGAAATACTAGGTTCTTGTCAACCATCTCAACTGTCTTTAATCTTTTTTTCCTTGTATATTTCTGAAAGTAGTGATGGAATAGCCTCTTTGAATTTGTATTTTCCTTCTTTTCTCGTCAGCTTAAAGCCTTTTGTACATCATGTAAACGTTATGTGGTCCTGAAATGTATTTAGGCTGCTTTATTACTTATCTTGGTTATTTTTTACTCAGGCAGGAAGGAGTCAGTCCCGGGGCCCTTCATTCTCCCATGACGTCACCCAGCCTGTCTTGGTATTCGGCGTGGAAAACGTGGAGGGTTTTACTCCACGTTGTGTGGCTGACTTACCCTCTAAATAACACCAGTAAGTGTTGTCATCTTTCGTGCGCACTAAGATTAGTTATTCAACCCATAATATCGATACATTATCGCTGTTTTATAACAAATTCATGTGGTGATCAAAGTTAGCAACTTAGCATTGCTAACTAGCTTGGAGCATCAGTTAGCAGTGTCGCTACAGAGCCATATCTACTCGTTTATAAACGCTTAATAATCGCGAGGGCACATTTTTGTAATCTACCTGTTATGGATAGGAATGGTAGCTGTCGAAAAAGCTGGAGTTTGCTGGTAGTCTGACCTTTGTCAAAGAGACGATACTGTATAAACAGTAAAATATGGTGATTTAAAACTGGGTGCACAAAGGTGCAAGTGACATACTGACTGTGTAGAGAATATAATGAAGGTGGCAGATTTGAATCCATAGACAGGCCCCTTATCATTGTCAGCACATATATTACATTTATGTTTATTACAGTGCATTGCAGCTAAGTTCAAGTCTCCTGTACTCGCTCCATTGTGTGCAATACACATGCTGAACAGAACAGCTATATATTATGTACTTGCCTTAACGTTTCTCCATTCATCTTACAGTTGACACATTTCAGCGTAGCTGTATACCATATATTCATATTGAAGCAATTTCGTTTTTTCACCCAAAGTTTTCTGTTTTTGATTCTGAGAAATTACAGTTTCAATATTTATGTTGTAGACTGTCAAAGCTGTTGAACTTTTGACATTGTTAAGTTAGTCCTCTTTCTGTCCTCAGACAACTGAGCCGCACCACAGCCTTCACTGACTTGTTAAGTCAACAAGTATGGAGTACATGCAAGCTCCTGCCACCAGCAGCCAGGGAAATATGTAAGTGGAAGAAATCAAGAAGACCTGTATGTACCTGAAGTCCTATCTCTAGTTTTGTTTGAGTTCTCCAAGGAGTTTTGAGGAGTGCCAGCTGGACTCGTAGCTTCCTGAAGATATTCCGCCTCTCATACAAGAGATTTCTTCAGAATTTGATAGCTTTCTTGCTTATCTACATCTTGAGTTGTCTGAGAAATTAAAACATATTTGACAATCCATCTTTGGGTGTAACACGCATCATGAATGTTGCCTTCTTTCCTCCCAGCCTGTGCTGTACCTGTGGCATTCCCATTCCTCCCAACCCTGCCAACATGTGTGTGGCCTGCCTGCGTACACAGGTCGACATCTCAGAGGGAATCCCCAAGCAAGTCACAGTGCACTTCTGCAAACAGTGTGAAAGGTTTGTCCCACTTACGTACCCCCTCTCACCACTTGAGCATGAAATTATTGTTCCCCTCAAGAAGCAAATAGTGATGGTTTCTAGACGTTTTCTGCAGGAATGTTGTGGGGAGAGTTGAAGCTTGAAGGTGTACCACTCTGTCCTACAGGTACTTGCAGCCTCCAGCCTCCTGGGTGCAGTGTGCCCTGGAGTCCAGGGAGCTGCTGGCCCTCTGCCTGAAAAAAATCAAGAGCTCCATGACCAAAGTGAGTGGTAGTGGTAGTCTTACTACATACAAACACAAAGTCAAAGTTGCAGCAACATGCAAGTGTTTGTCAACATACTGGTGTTACCCTTTCTGAAATATGCATTTGCGGGATTTTTTCATCAACCTTTGTCTCTACTTGTTATCGAGCCACATTGTTGTAAGAAGGTGAGACTTTTCCGAGAACTCAACAGCACGCCTCGTTTCACAGGTGCGTCTCATCGATGCCGGTTTCCTGTGGACAGAGCCTCACTCCAAAAGGATTAAGATAAAAGTGACCATCCAGAAAGAGGTAAGAGAAGAGATGGGAGGCGATAAGTGTGGGAGAGTGACATTCAAACTAATGGGCGATCAAAAAGGTGTCGAGGGACCTGAGATGCACAAAGTGTTTTTCATGTAAAGGTTACCTGGATCGTTTGTGCAGGCGGTAATTGGCAGCGTGCACAGGCGTGTTGTAGTACATAGAAATGTATGTCAGTACATGTGTAACACACACACACACACACACGCACACACACACACATAACCTAGGTGTGACTGCGGGAGAGGTTGTGTGAGGTGACGCGACTCGCTGCAAACTTCACTCACAGCTCTGAACTCGGACTTGTCCCCTGACTGAGTTAAGTGTGTTTGAGAGGAGGGAGCTTTGCCAGTGGTTGTCATCTCATCTCCCTGACCTTTAGCGAGAACCTGAGCCCCGTGCTTCTCCCCGCCAACTCTTTTGTTTGTGCCACCGATGGAGAGACCGTGTAATTATGTCGTCTGATCCCACCGGTCAAATATGTCTAAATGGAAACATGGATTTTTTCCCCCCTCCTCCTCCTCCTCCTCAGCTTGTCACACAATCGGAGCATATGGTGAAACTTGTTGCTGTGTGTGCCTCTCCAGGTGATGAATGGAGCTATCCTGCAGCAGGTGTTTGTGGTGGAGTTTGTCGTGCAGTACCAGATGTGTGACGACTGCCATCGTGTGGAGGCCAAGGACTTCTGGAACTCTGTGGTTCAAGTCAGGCAGAAGGTACAAATCTGTCTTTCAGTGATAGTTTTACTCTATTAATGCGTGCTCGATACTTAACTTTAGAAAGTAGTTGTTGACAGAAACAACACTGATGATCTGGGATGGAAACCTACAGTCTATTTAAAGTAATTAAAAGGAAACTGAAGTTATAAAATCTATTGAACAAACAAACCTGAGGATATGATGCTTTTCCTTTTGAAGCGGTGGCACCATCTCATAGTCTGTGTGAACTCCACATTTGCTTGAACCTTGACTGCGGCCTTGTCTAAAGCCAACGTTGAGTGCTTTATTTGGCAAGAAATATGTTGTTTTTTTTCTAAATTGACAAGTCGCAGTTTTTCTCGCTCTATCCCGGGGAGTAGACATGAAGGTTCGATGGAAACGATGACGCCAAATTCGACCAAATAGTCTGACCCAACGTTCTGCCCGTCACCCCGAGTGGTTACAGCACAACACCAGCATGAAGTAGATGCCAGAGTTTGCTACTGCTACCAGGGTTCCCACACATCCTGGAAAAACCGTAGGATTGGTGACCAATTTACATGTCACAGGAAAATTATAGAAAAGATGAAGCACCATAGGAAAACTGTAGTCGCCCAGATGAAGTGTTTCTCGTCTCCACTCTGTGAGTAAACACAGACAGAAGGTTTCAACGTATGCACCGTCTGTAAATGCGTCCACGTTTTTAAACATATGAGAGATTATCCAGAAGATGAGCTATAGCTGCAGATTGCAAATCAGACTTCTGGTGGTGAGAGGACCAGTAATGCGAGCAATCCGGGTAAATGTCTGAAGTGTGACGTAGAGAAGGACATGTCCTCAAACCACGGGGGGCGGGGCTTAGGTGTGTGGCTTTACGACTCCTCTATCATACAGTATTAACTGAAAACGACCTGGAAAATGATTTGAAGAAGTGGTGAGACGCTGGTAACCCTCATGGGGATGCAGACGTGTCTGTATAACCGCTGTGATGTTGATTTTTACAGACTCTCCATAAAAAGACATTTTACTACCTGGAGCAGCTGATCCTCAAGCACAAGCTCCACCAGAACGCCCTCAACATCAAAGAAATGCACGGTAGGTCAAAGACCCACAACTCCCTGTCCTTGTTTTTGTGGTTTCCCAGTAACGTGTGATAGGGGATACTGCTGTATCCGCTGGGAGCTGCTGACTGAATAATACAGAGAACCTCTGGATCTGTGGCTCACCACCGTGGAAGCCAATCAGGATTAGAACCAAGGAGAACATAATGATGTTCTGGTTGTTAATTACCTCCTCCTGTAGCAGGCTGCAGCCCATGCGTGCTTATCACTGGCTGCCCCCCCCCCCCCCGCCCCCCCAGGCCTCAGCGCGACATGCGTCGGGCCTCTAATCAGCGTGCTGTAATCACAGCAGGCATTCCAGCGCAGTGAGTGAGTGATGGCCGAGAGCAGCTGCTGCTGCTCCTCTCCTGCTCTCACGTTGGCCTGTGTGCATCTGAACCGTCTCCACATCTGGGCAGATGTGCAGGGCGTTATGGAGGCTGCAGCATGTGGCCGCCACGTTGTCTCCCGTCTTCATCTGCTTCTGTTCAGTGTGTTCCAGCAGTGTTGCTGAAAAACGCCTGGGATGAATTCATTTGGTTTGACGCTCTCTCTCTCTCTCTTCCTCTCTCTGTCTCTCTCTCTCTTCCTCTTCCTCTCAGATGGGATCGATTTCTACTACGGTTCCAAGCAGCATGCTCAGAAGATGACCGACTTCCTCCAGTGCACGGTGCCCTGCAGGTGAGCGGCGTGTCGGTCCGGGCCTCTGAGAAACCCTCCTCATGGTTTGTGTGGAAGAAAATTAACAAACTCTCTCTTTGAAACGTCAAAGGTTTAAGACATCCCAGCGCCTCATCTCCCACGACATCCATTCAAACACGTACAACTACAAGAGCACCTTCTCCGTGGAGATCGTGCCCGTGTGCAAGGTACACAGCAGTGTTTTTCACTTCCTCCAACACCCAGACCAGACAGAGCAGAGCTGTCACTTCTTCACCCATCACATCTGAACTCAGGCCGTCACTCAGTTAGTTCAGTCAGAAAGTTCAGTTAGAAGTCTGTCGTATGACGTCCTCTTCTGCAGATGGAGGAGCCATTCTTCTACCATAAGTTATAAGAAATGAAATGCACACACGGTAAGTTTTACGTATGTGCTGGAGATAGCAACACAGATAGGTTTTCAACTGTGTCACAGCACATTTTACATCTTGTTCAGAATGTTTTTACCAGTTGAAAACACAACTCGGTGTTGGGTTTCAGTTATTTCCTTAAAATGGATTTGCACAGCATGGTTTCAAAGTTTGAAAAATATGCTTGAACTCCAGCGTTCTTCTCAAAAAAGTGCTGAGCTATGATATTATCTATGCTCATATATTTACAGGTTTAGATAGATGCAGTTCATTGGTCTCACACTGAGGAACTACAGTGCAGCATCAGCAGCATAACACACAGTGGATGATAGTTACAGAAATATCCAAAGTCTACATAAAACTTTTATATGCAGTATAAATAACTTCTGCTGTGCAACTGTACTGTTGACTTCAGATGCAAAGTGCAACGTAAATGTGAAACTCAAAGCCTCCATCCAGAGATGCTCCACCTCTAGAAGTGTAGGATAGCGAGGGGAAACGAGCTCTCACACACACACACACACACACACACACACACACACACACACACACACACACACACATTCCTAACTCGGCTGTGGGGAGTCTCCCCTCGACCTGCGTCTGAGCGCCTGCTGTTTGCTCTGCTCTGGTTGCCAGGACAACGTGGTGTGCCTCTCGCCCCGGCTGGCCCAGAGCCTGGGGAACATGGGTCAGGTGTGTGTGTGCGCCCGGGTCACCAGCACCATCCACCTCATCGATCCCAACACCCTGCAGAGTGAGTCTGTCTGTCTGTCTGTCTGTCAGTCTGTCTGTCTGTCTGTCTGTCTGTCTGTCTGTCTGTCTGTCTGTCTGTCTGTCTGTCTGTCTGTCTGTCTGTCTGTCTGTCTGTCTGTCTGTCTGTCTGTCTGTCTGTCTGTCTGTCTGTGTGTGTGTGTGTGTGTGTGTGTGTGTGGTGAGGTCACCTCAGTGGCCGCTGCCTGTTCATACCTGTGCATGTTGATAACTGAATCGGGGTTCCCACACGTCCTGGAAAACGATTCACCCAATTTTCCAGCCACGGAAAACATATGAAAAATGAGGGGAAAAGAGGTCAAATGTCCTGGAAATTCTTAATCGATCCTGGGAAATGATCAATCCTCCCTCTGCCCTGTGAGCGAATGCAAACGGGTTGAACGTTATGCACATGCGTCTGTATCACCTCACCCCCGACTCCCCATCGGACACGTTCCGAAACAGGCTGAAAATGTCCTGGAATATTAGTTCTGGTCAGGGGTGGGAACCCTGTGAATTTCAAAGTTGCATTTTTAAGATTCATGCAAACAAAAAAAAAAAAGAAGAAAAGGGGGGGGGGGGGGGGGGGGCTGGAGCGGGAGCTGGAGCGGGAGCATTTCCTGCGTTGCCACGGCGACGTGTGCTGTACTAAGCTGAACCCGGTCTGCGCTCCACATGTTCCTCCTGGAACTGTTTTCATCTGCTCCCAGACGCACACACACACACACACACACACACACACACACACACACACACACACCGAAACAGGAAATAAAAAAAAGAGAAGAGGGAAGAAGAATCTGTGCATTAAGTGCTCCGTCACGGCCGAGTCGCCATCGTTAGCGATCCCTAACGAACGCTCGACGTGGCCGAGGCTGAGGCCGAGAGGCTGAGGCTGAGAGGACGAGAGGCTGAGGCTGAGAGGCTGAGGCCGAGAGGACAAGAGGCTGAGGCTGAGAGGCTCAGGCTGAGAGGCTGAGGCTGAAGCTGAGGCTGAGAGGACGAGAGGCTGAGGCTGAGAGGCTCAGGCTGAAAGGACAAGAGGCTGAGGCTGAGGCCGAGAGGCTGAGGCTGAGAGGACGAGGCCGAGAGGCTGAGGCCGAGAGGCTGAGGCTGAGAGGACGAGAGGCTGAGGCCGAGGACGAGAGGCTGAGGCCGAGAGGCTGAGGCTGAGGCTGAGCCCTGACGTCGTGAGAGCCGCCGCACACGTTTCTAATCACTCTTCAAAGCTCTTCTAGCCGCAGAAAGTTTCTCTGCTGAGTAGCAGGAGGCGCCTGCAGGCGGGGCTCTGCTCGGCACGCTGGGGGCCGCAGCAGCCAATTAACTCTGGCTTTAAGAAGGTGTGTGCGTGTGTGCGGCTGTTGGCTCTGCCGGCGCTAGGGACGGGGACGTGTCGGCCGGGGTCTGTTTGGAAAGCAGACGGACGGGGAGAGGCGTCGATGGAGGAGCTGGGAGAGGAGCTGGAGACCAGGGGTGGCGGGGTGCAGCCTGGGCTAGCTCTGTCCCCTCCCAGCGATGGGGTGTCAAGTCTGATGGATAGAGACTGAAAGTCAATGTCTGTGATTAAAAGTTGATGAATGAATTTTTGGAAAATTAACAGCCTTGAAAAGTCCTAATCGAGATTTTGTGAAGTATTAAATGTAGTTATTCAAGCCCCCTCCGAATAATTTGACTGCAAGTCAGGTGTATTTGTGCTGTTTGTTTTGCCTTTGATTTCATTTACTCTTCCTGCCCGGCTGATCTGAGTCCTGTTGTGCTCTATAGATTTACACCTGAGCACAAAGATACTGATTCCAAGTTAAAGTGGCGTTAAAAAGGTCTTTAAGGAATCTTTAAAAGCTAATGAAATGACCAGGCGGATCCCTGCAGATTCCCAGTAGGAGATAACTGAATGGTCGGGTGGCACTTTGACTCTGAGACGAGGTCTGGAGACGCTGAGCGCTTGTCCCTGTCCCACCAGTTGCTGAGGTAGACGGGAGCTCCTACTGGCGGGACCCCTTCAACAGCCTGTACAGCCCCCGGCAGCTGGAGGAGTTCATCGTCATGGACATCGACGTCATCCGAGGCCAGAAGCTGGGCGCCGGGGCCGGGATGAGGTCCAATAGGGTGAGAGTCTGTGTGTGCGTGTGTGTGTGTGTGTGTGTGTGCTGTTGCAGAACGGATTGCATTATGAGGGAACATTGCTTTTCTTTTGGAAGAAAAATCAATACTGCACCGTTACAACAGCCTGAGCCAGAAGGACAGACCCCCCCCTCCCCACACACACACACACACACACTCTCTCTTCAGAGTGGGGGTGAGTCAGGTTTGCAGCAACATGCAGTCGTTTTCCTCTGCCTGAAAGTTGCTTTAGTATCGATAAAAGTGTCTGTGCAGATTGAAGGGAACAGAACAAGAGTGTGGTTGTTTAAATGGCTCGATTGTACGTTTATATTCCCTCTGTGTGTGTGTGTGTGTGTGTGTGTGTGTGTGTGTGTGTGTGTGTGTGTTACAGCACACCTTGGCCGAGGTGTGGGTCCAGAAAACATCAGAGATGGATACGAACCAGCAGTACCACTGCCGTACCTTCCTGGGCCACCTGCTCAACATCGGAGACCTGGTGCTGGGGTGGGTAACCAGGCTGACCAGACAAACCAGACTAACCAGACTAACCAGACTAACCAGACTAACCAGGCTAACCAATGGTACCCGGTTCGGCTACGGGTTGGGGAACGCAGTAACGACACGTTTGCTTCTCGTCTCACAGCTTCGACTTTGCCAATTCCAACATCAACGACGAGCACCTGAACAAGATGAACCCCCATCACGTCCCTGACGTGGTAAGACATCCTCCCTGAGGACAGACAGCGGGCCTGCTGCTGCCATTATCAGTGCACCACTGCCCCCTGGTGGACGGAGGAAGCACTGCCTGTGGTCCTGTCCTCGGTTTTTGGAAAAATACTGGATTCCCTATTGCAAATGCATGAAGACTCTCCACGTTAGTGTTTTAGTTTCTCTAACCCTGGGCATGTGGACGCCTCTAAGGTGCTGATCAAGAAGAGCTACGACCGCACCAGGAGGGCCAAGCGCAGGAACTGGAAGCTGAAGGAGATGGACAAAGACCGCGAGGGCATGGACACGGATGACGAGAGGTGGGACCCTGCATGTCTGACACGTGTTGAAACTCGGCTGCACCTTGATTCCTGCTGAACAGTCGTGTGCTCGTCTGATGTTTAATTCATCATCTCAAAAGGTCAAAGATAGCAGGCTGCTTACTTTTCTCCCTGAAACAAGCAAAAAAACGAACATTTGCTGTGCTCAGCTGTGATGCACCTCGGTCAGGGACTATTTTCTCATGTGGAGTAATATGTATTTGCTGCATCACTATTTGACAGCAGAGATATTTGTTAAGATTGGATCACTTTCAAGGTAAAATGCCCAAGGTCACTGAGTCAAACAGTGTGGCTGACCTGGGTCATTTGTCACATCGATGGAGCTCCGAGGCACAGAGGAATGAACCCTGTGAGGAGGGTCAGTTCATAGGGATGCATTGACCAACAGGCTAGCACACCTAGCCTGTTGAATGTCCTACAATATAAACACTCAAGGAGCGGTTATATGAAGATCTTTAAACCTTTAAAATCTTTTCATCTCTCAGAAAATGAGGGAAAACACGGAGACGGTGACTAAAGCCGTCTCATTGTTTTGCTAAGTGGTTTAAAGGGTGGTGGAATCGTGCCCGTATCCTGTGGTGATTATATCACGCTTTTTTTTCCTGTCCTCAGACAATACCAGGACTTCCTGGAGGACCTGGAGGAAGATGAGGCTCTGAGGAAGAACGTGAACATCTACAGAGGTGAGAGGAGTTGAGCCTGCTGTTTTCATGTTGTGTGTGTGTGTGTGTGTGTGTGTGTGTGTGTGTGTGTGTGTGTGTGTGTGTGTGTGTGTGTGTGTGTGTGTGTGTGTGCGTGCCAGGCAGCTTATGACCACATGTTGGTGTTGTGTTTCCCTCCAGATGCGTCTAAGATCCCGGTGGAGAGCGACACGGATGATGACGGAGCGCCCCGGATCTCCCTGGCAGAGATGCTGGAGGAGCTGAGCCTGTCGGACGCGACCGGAGGAGAGGGAGCAGACATGATGACAGAGTAGCTGCTCTCTCTGCGCGTGTGTTTGTGTGCCTCTGTGTGTGTGTACACACATGCAGAGCTGAGGCCTCTGATGTCTAACTGGCAGCAGATGGAGGCCTCGTTCTGGGACTGATGAATAATGGTTGAATCCCATCCACAGTGGATCACAGTGTGGCGCTGTGACTGCTTACAGATGAAGCCCATAAACTCTGGGTTCGTAGCCGTAACACCTCGTAATAAATCTGCACCTCCAGTGGATCTCCATCTCCACAATGTGCTCACAGAATTAATATTTTCAGCTAATTAAAAAAAGTTCAGACCACATCCAGATGCCTGTTTTCATTCACCACAGATACTTTTTTGTAAGATAACCAACAATGTATGATTGTGACCTGCTATATCACTAATGTAGCTAATGGTAATCCTCATAAATGAGTGGAAGATTGGAAAGCTAATGAAATTATATATCACTAAAACAAAACATGTTCTCCTGTGTTTTTGGTTTTTTTGTATCCATTCCTCCCATTTCACCCAGTTCATACCTAACTGGTGTCACAACAGTCTGCTAGTGATGAATACAACCTGGACGCACACTCAGACCAGTTTAAGGCTCCAGGAGGCCTAAATAGTCATATGAAACCAGAGGAAACTCCTCCAGACGCTGGTCTTGAGCCCATACCGTAGTTGCTGCATGAGATGCCAACACACACAGACTTCTTGTTCAACTGTCCTTGTCCACCAGGGGGCGCTCTGGGCCACTTGGGAAGGAGAAGCGGTGCACTGTAAAGCAGCCACGCTCCACCAAACGTGTCCGAGGCTGTTTCAGTGGTTTCCTTCAGCCACAGTGGGTGGTGCTCGGACCCCACCCAGCTGCAGCACCTTCCCAGCCACAGAGGCAGAGGAGGAGAGAGGGAGAGAGAGATGACTGCGCTTTGTTATGGATACCAATACTAAACCGAATTACAACAGAAATGATTGGGTCCTGCTGTAGTGGTGCGCCTCAGTCACTCTGTTATAAAAGTGGTGACAGTCACATATTTGAGGTGATGGTTGAAACCATGAAAGCGAAGCACTAAAACCTTTTTTGTATATTAGAAGAAAGTGTAGAAAAGTCATTTTATGTGACAGGATATGAAGCAATGTAAACCACATGGACAGTAAGTAAATTATTAGACGTTTTTGAGATGGAGAAAGCTTCGAGAGCAGCTTCTATATGTAAATATGAGATGTCTGTCATGAGCCATGTTCAGCTCAGGGATATAGCTCCATCCTGTGCTGGAACTACATCGTTTCTAACTCGCTCCCTTTGTCTGGGAGCTTGTTGCAGCGGGCGTCGGTGCAGCCGCACTGACCTGGAGCTGCGTGTAACCCAACACGGCGCAGGAATGTGTCTATCACAGGCTCTATTAGTCTGTGTGTCATGTCTCACATTTTAACACAGAGAGGGAGGAGGCGGAGGAGGGCTGGTCTTGTTTTCTGCAAACCTGAGCCGTTGGTTAATGGTAATCAGATCTACTTGGGAAAGTGAATGGGCCGAGTCCCCTCTGGGTGTGTGTGTGTGTGTGTGTGTGGGTGTGTGCCTGTGGTGGGGGCAACAACAAAACAGAGGAGGGGTCTCCTTTTTTGTCCCAGTCACCCTCTTGTTGACCTGGTTTTCTCACAGTCTTTTTGCATGGGGGTAAACTGGACCCAGATGCCCCCTCCTACCCACACTCCCGGGCCACGGACTCAGATTCCAAGAATAAGATGCCCGTAGACAAGCTGTTGGAGCAACAGCGCCTCGAGCAGCTCCGGTCTCTGATTTGAGTCAGAGCAGATCACACCAGAATCAGTGTCTTGATTAGGGGAATAACAAATGTTTACTTGAGAGTTTCCCTGAAGCCTGCATTGCAACTGAACTGAGGGTCAGTGGGAGAGAAACAGTCTTCTAACTTTGTTTTATCTGGATCAGGTCAATGTCATAAACATAGACGTGTGAATGACTTCATCTGGTGACATTTTTAACCCGTTCCTCAGCCCTAGACACCCGAGGGGCCGTCTTGGGAATAAAGTGGAGGTGCGCCCATGCGCGAAGTGTGCAGCTCTGCCCGTGTTTACGCATCAATAATGCAAGGTGTTGTGAGGCGCAGGATTCAAGCAGGTCAGCAACCCTGCAGCCGATAGGAGATAAGATTCCCTCACTGTCTGTGTTTCTGCTGGGAAACAAAAGGGACAACTTCTGAGCTCAAACTTTCCGTTTGTCTTCCCGTTCCTCTTGGTTTCATTCTCAACCCAAGGCCCCATTCACATGAATCACATTTAATCAGGAAACGTTTCTTCCTCTGCCTGTTTAAACACTACTAATGTATCATTTGCTTTAGCTTAGGTAGGTTTACCAAGGTAAATGGAACCTCTGTGGCAATGAAAAAAAAATGGGCAGATCATTAAGGCACAGATTCAGATTCAAAGCACTTTATTTGACCTTTGGAGGCTCTTCTATGCACATGGGTGTGTCAACACACAAGTCGCACCAAATACACTGACTACACACACAAGGTGAAACACACACAAGGTGAAACTTTGCATCAGGTATAATGTAACATGGATGTGAGTGGGGCAGCAAGGTTAATGCACGACTTTCAGAGGTGGAAACATGCAGAAATAAGATTAAAGAATAAAATGTGTTGCCACTATTTACAGCTGGGTTGCAAACCTGCGCTGAAATGCAGTGACGACACTTCTGGAGAAGAGGCACATGGACACGTCGATGTCGGAGTGACACAAGCCTAGAGGTGCAGTTTCCATTGGCTGTAAAGTACTGTATGCATGTGAGTGCAGCAGCGAGTTCAATGTACTTGACTCTCAGAGAAGTATGAGATAAAAGGATCAAAACATGAGGTGCAAACTGGGTTATAAACATGCAATGCAATTCTGATAGACGGGAATCTGTTTTGCAAAACGTCCTCGAGGATGGTATCGGTCTCCTGCACTATTGCACTATTCCTCTGAATGGTGCATTCCACTGCAGGACACCTCTGCCAGCGCCGCGTTGTTTCATCATTCACCGTTAAAACGCAGCAACATCTGGGAACCAGCAATCCGCCGGAGCGTGATTAAATATTAGTCTTATATAACTGTGGTGGACGGCGACGTCCCATCCCAGCCCCTGCTCCGGTCTGCGCTCCTCGCTGCGGTGCTGTCGGTGCAGTCCGGGCTTGTTTTCCCATCAGCTGCTGACGCTGCTGACGTCACTGTGCGTAATGCGCACAAGGATGCGACACGGACCGAAGAAAGTTTAAAGATGCTGGTGGCTGCAACAGACCTGCATCGCCTCTCTCTCTCTCCCTCTCCATCTCTCTCTCTCGAGGTGTGCATTCTTTCATCTGCGTCAAAACACACACACACACACACGCACACACGCACGGACGCAGGTGACCTGTACTGTACGTTGCATGCGCTGCACCTGCAGGATCTCTGAGCCAGGTGAGAGGTGGGTGTGGTGTCACTGTACTGTGTGTGTGTGTGTGTGTGTGTGTGTGTGTGTGTGTGTGTGTGTGTGTGTGTGTGTGTGTGTGTGTGTGTGTGTGTGTGTGTGTGTGTGTGTGTGAGAGAGAGAGAGAGAGAGAGAGAGAGAGACCCGCTACATATAGGCTGACAGGAGAGCGGCAGCCAGTCGTTTACACAAAGCAGCGTAGGACACGGGCTGTTGTCTCTGTGTTTGTTTGTGTGTGTATGTGTGTGAGTGTGTGTGTCCGTCCGTCCGTCTTTATGTGTGTGTGTCTGCTCCTCTGGGCGCCTCACTGCTGAGAGGATATCCAGGAGATCACACGTCCTCGGCTGAGGTGAGTCTCTCTGGATCCTCACTCACTCACACACGCACACACACACACACACACACTCACACACACACACTCACACACACACACACAGTGCACCCCCAAGTCTACGTTTTGCAAAGAAACTGCAACCTGAGATGCTGCATTGATCGGTGCAGATTCCTGCCCAGCTTCACCACCCGCACTGGAAGAGATAACTTTTGTAGTCTTGCTTGATTGTATGTGTGTTATACGTGTGTGTGTGTGTGTGTGTTGAAGGGGAAATCACATGTTGACTGAGGGTGATGAGCCGCACACATGTGCTCTGCTTCAGCCCAGTAAACAGTGTAGTATTTCTATTTGACACGTGAGTATAACTGTATTCAGCATTTGAAGCACTTTGTGTCTTCTTGATTCAACTGAATATTCTAGAAAAGCTACGTGGAACCGTACAGGTTAGATTCTGAAAAGAGCTATCAAACTATCAAAGAGCTAACCCTAACCCCTAAGCATATTGTGTATAGAAATTTCTAGAAAGCCAGGTGAGCCTAACTGTGGGGTTTCGTAAAGTTATGTACAGGTTAAGCCAGGTGAGATATACATAAGCTATAGGCTCCTGCCCTGCATTTGAAGCATGTATATGTCTCGTATCCATCCTGTATCAGGGAGAATATTCTAGAAAGCCAGGTGAGTGCTGGAGTGTTGCACCTGCACACGTAGTGCACCTGTTGGCCCCGCCCCCCCTCCCCTGGATCATTTAACACCTGCGACTGTTTAAAAGTCAACCAGAGAAATGTGTGTGGATGTTAAACAAACCGCACATGCGCTTTACATGTTTTGGCCTGCTCTGCTGCTACTGTGTGCGCGCGTGCGTGTGCGTGTGTGAAGGCGTGTGTGTGTGTGTGTGTGTGTGTGTGTATGTGTGTGAGTGTGTGTGTCCGTCCGTCCGTCTTTATGTGTGTGTGTCTGCTCCTCTGGGCGCCTCACTGCTGAGAGGATATCCAGGAGATCACACGTCCTCGGCTGAGGTGAGTCTCTCTGGATCCTCACTCACTCACACACGCACACACACACACACACACACTCACACACACACACTCACACACACACACACAGTGCACCCCCAAGTCTACGTTTTGCAAAGAAACTGCAACCTGAGATGCTGCATTGATCGGTGCAGATTCCTGCCCAGCTTCACCACCCGCACTGGAAGAGATAACTTTTGTAGTCTTGCTTGATTGTATGTGTGTTATACGTGTGTGTGTGTGTGTGTGTTGAAGGGGAAATCACATGTTGACTGAGGGTGATGAGCCGCACACATGTGCTCTGCTTCAGCCCAGTAAACAGTGTAGTATTTCTATTTGACACGTGAGTATAACTGTATTCAGCATTTGAAGCACTTTGTGTCTTCTTGATTCAACTGAATATTCTAGAAAAGCTACGTGGAACCGTACAGGTTAGATTCTGAAAAGAGCTATCAAACTATCAAAGAGCTAACCCTAACCCCTAAGCATATTGTGTATAGAAATTTCTAGAAAGCCAGGTGAGCCTAACTGTGGGGTTTCGTAAAGTTATGTACAGGTTAAGCCAGGTGAGATATACATAAGCTATAGGCTCCTGCCCTGCATTTGAAGCATGTATATGTCTCGTATCCATCCTGTATCAGGGAGAATATTCTAGAAAGCCAGGTGAGTGCTGGAGTGTTGCACCTGCACACGTAGTGCACCTGTTGGCCCCGCCCCCCCTCCCCTGGATCATTTAACACCTGCGACTGTTTAAAAGTCAACCAGAGAAATGTGTGTGGATGTTAAACAAACCGCACATGCGCTTTACATGTTTTGGCCTGCTCTGCTGCTACTGTGTGCGCGCGTGCGTGTGCGTGTGTGAAGGCGTGTGTGTGTGTGTGTGTGTGTGTGTGTGTGTGTGTGTGTGTGTGTGTGTGTGTGCTGCAGGAAACAGCACAACTCCTCATTAATCTCCTCAACAGCATTTCAGTTGCGTGTCCCCTGTGGGTGGGATCTTATGTTTGTGTGTGTAGGGAATAAGTGTGGCAAGAAAATAAGCGGGGACTGTTTTACGCCAGTGTGGGACCCCTGGGTTTAATTTCATTGGTGCTTCTCTCCCCACATCTCCCAGTCCTCCCACAGACCCTCTCCTCCCTCAGGCCGGCCTGATTGCCCCCTTGGGGGGGCTCTGCTGTGGGTTTGGAGGGGTGAGAGCACGGCTGCTAATTCCCTTCCGTGCCTCCTAATTAATAAACACACAGCCACGAGGACTTTTTTTCTTCCCCCCCTTTTTTTTGTAATATTATTTTTATTTTCCATTGTGGTTACGCTGCTGTCTCCAGGACAGTTGTGAACACAGGGGATGACATAATCTCTGTGTGGGGAGTATTGACTATCCATGAGTGGGATAGCTAACATCATTCATGTGATGTTGTTTGAGCATCGTGTGGGTGCTATACAAATAATCTGCTCTGCATGGTGGTGGAAAATTAATGTTGTTCAGGGCATATCCACCCTTGACTAGGTCACATGCTGAACTGATGAGGGTGCACAACAAAGTAGATTTACCTGAGATAACATACATAGATAATACACTATGTGTTTGCAAATATTTAAAAGGGAACATAGGAAACACTTTTTACCTCGATTTTGTTGAATACCAACAGTTTATCCATGGCCAAAGATGTACAGCAGGTCGAGAAACATCATCACATCCTTATTCAGGTATGAATTTCAGGTATTGAAATGGAAGTTAGAAACAGGTCCGACACGCAGACAGAAAGTGACACAAAGTTCCAAAAAAGTTGTTACACTTTCACACCCAAAAACAGTTTTGTTCAAGAGTTGTAAAATAGCATTTCTGATGAAACCAGTGTCACATAGCTTCCATGTTAACACCATACATACATAGGTAGTATCAACTACTACATACATTTCAGAGGGAAATAGTGTACTTTGGGTTTCAGCTTCTTTAAAACACAATCTATTCGGCTCAAAATCAACACATTGTTAAGAATTTTAAAGTGTAAAATGCAGTATGTTATGTGATAAAACACCAGCAGAGCTCCCTGTGTAATACCTAAAGCATGTGGTGCTGTCAATGCTTTCTTTAATGTAGTATTTGTAATGCTTGAGCTGTCCTTCAGGTGCCACATCCACCCTTCACACCATCTTCAGTGTCCTCACCTCTCTCCTCCTCTGTTTCTGTTTCCCCTCCCTCCAGCTCGCGAGATGAACTTCAAGAACTTCAGGGAGTACTTGGCCTGGCTCTACTACCAGTACCTGCTCATCACGGGCATCTACGTCCTGGAGCCCTGGGAGAAGTCCATCTTCAACTCCATCCTCTTCTCCGCCATCGCCATGGTGATCTACACCTCGTACGTCTTCGTGCCCATCCATGTGCGTCTGGCTCTGGAGTTTTTCTCGGGGATCTTTGGAGGCCAGCCCGAGAGCACCATGGCACTTATGAACTAAAGGATGGAGAGTGATAGAGGAGGAGGAGGAGCAGCTGAGGGGGTCAGCATGAGTCCCTGAATCATTTCTTTTAACTCGACCCAAAGAACCTCTTGACACCACGTCCGTCCCGAACCACAGCGGTCCCTCACCTTTACCAAACAAGACTGAAAACAGGAAGATCTTAATGGAACGGTCTGGAAATCAGAGCCTTACTATCTTCTTTACATCCCAAACCCTCTGGCCTTACCCCATGGTATTAGACTCACGACTGTACATTTACTTTCACACCCTCGCTGTGAAACGTGTTGTGAAACGTTGTTTGTCCTCTTTGTTTGTCTTGTTTTCTTCTCTTTTTCTCCACATGTCCTGTGTGAATGCATACCTGTTTGGATTTTGCATGATAGGGTCACATGTGGGTGGTACATTTGCATGCTTGTCTCACTAGAAAAAAAACACACACACACACACAACTACTCTTTTCATTTCATCAATGGTTTTAAAGGGGCATTAACCGTGATTATGTTAAATTGTGGTCACAAACGCAAATCCAGACATGATGGAACCCCAGTTTGCTGCATCTTAAGCTCATCACAGTGTGCGATGCAATCCTGCAATCCAGATTTTACAGATGTTGAAGTGACTCTCCCTCTGTCAGTGACAGCTCCAGTCTGGCTGTGATTCATGAGCGTCTCTGCAGGCTCGAGTCGGCTGCAGCTGGGAGCTCCGTTCCCGGCCGTTAGCGGTGGGTTGAGCGAGCTGTATTCGAGGTGTGAAGTCAGCAGAGTGCCCCTTTAAATGTCTGCGTGTGCGTCTATCTGCTTTATCTCTGGCGCCATGTTATCGCTGACTCGGAATTGCTCTCTGATCAAAGGGGAGTCGCTGCTCATCCCAACATGTTCAACATGCACTTAAATGTGAGCGGCCCGTCTCCGGGTTTAGCATCAAAACCAGAGTCACCTTTTTGTTTTTAGTTGCCCTGCTGCACCGTAATGCCGCTTGGCAGGTGCTTTGCACATGTTAACAAGACTGATCTGTGGTGAGGAGGAGACACACACACATGCACACACACACACACACACACTATGCAATGCGGGGGCACGATCAGGGATTTGTCTCACAGGAGAGGAATGTTTGTCCCACATTCACAGATTTTCTGGTCAAAGCGAGTAATAAAACAAAGTAATGGCATGGCTGTGCGCCTAGCCCCGTCTTTATAGTTGGTCTTTGAGCTGTTTGGAAAGTCAGATAGTTGTATTCAGCACTGAAGAGGAGCAAATATTGACACAACACACCTTTACCTTTGAGGCTTGGCCTTCTTCGACTCAGCAGCCTCCTCCGAATTCAAAACAGGACTGTTTGCCGTCACGTACAGAATGCAAAGACAAATGCGCTCAAAATGGGCCTGAAAAAACAAAACAAAAATGTTGATCTATAGAGACTGAGCTGCAGAAAGGGGGAGTTGCTGTTTAACTGGTGGCTGTGATGAGCATTGCTTTGTAGTTGTGTGCTTCATATCCTTCTAGTTTGTGCTTGGGGTCAAGGGCTCCTGGGTTACAATCTAATCATGACCTCTACGTTTTATTTATATGGATTTATATATTTATATACACTGGTAAATGCTTGGCTGGTTACAATGTCAATTACCAAACTTACTTGATTATTTATAGTATGTGTGTTCTCCTGTGGCCATAAAAAAAAGACCAATCACTTTTTTCTCCACCTGAAAGTGCTTTTATATTGTTCCCAGTTTGTGTCGTCTCTTCTCTTCACGTGTTGCATGTAGTTCCAGACATTTCGTGTGAGGCGAGGTCTGCGCCTCAGCTCACCGACATGGACTTTGTGATCACACATGATGGCAACACCTATTCAGAAAATAAAGAAATCTGAAATACGCTCAGGCAGCTCGTCTGACTCCCAGCCTGTTTGCTTTCCTTCTCTTTTTTCTCTTTTTTGGAGTGGCGGATCAGATCTGTTGTGCTCGCAGTCAAGCGAAGTGGTCCTGAAC
This sequence comes from Karalla daura, assembly GCA_029224185.1. Classification (NCBI taxonomy): domain Eukaryota; kingdom Metazoa; phylum Chordata; class Actinopteri; order Chaetodontiformes; family Leiognathidae; genus Karalla; species Karalla daura. Next base: position 20,762,779 of record CM055198.1, read on the forward strand.
ATGGAGGAACAAGCAAAACAAAGGCTCATGGGTAGCACATACCTGACACCGCACACTGCACAGCATAAAGCGAAATAACACAATAAAAGGCTGAGTCACTAAACCAGTTCTCCCTGTGCGGTGAAGGAATGAGTGCCTGCCGGCTTGGCTTTCCCCGGGCTGCAGATGCTCGGCCGCCCGTCCACACGTGTTGACCTGAGGTTGCCTCCTCTGCTGGAACAGACACAACAGAGACTTTTTTTATTTTGCATCCGAGGCAGTTATAAAGGCTTCCTGCCATAGTAGCGTAAAATCATTGTTCCGCACATGCAAATTTCCTGCAACACCGTCAACATGGGTGGCGAAGGGTGGGAGCAGGAAACTATTTTATCGGCCCAGTCGCCGTAGAGGGCCCGGCCAGGTGAGGGTGCCTGTAACTGGACACCTCCATCCTGTCCTTTTACACAGACAGCGCTCAACTTGCACGTCCAAGTTCATCTCAAAATACGACTGAAGCCTTCCTCTTCGCTCCTCTTCTTTCACCCCCACCCCCCACCCCTCCCCCGGGGTCCTATACAGCACCACGTCCTGTTTTTACGTCGACCGTGTTTGTTTGTATGTTCGTGTCTACAAAGGAGGTGGTCACGGGTTATCTCCATAAGGACGAGGTGCAAACAAAGTTATCTGTAGGCTCTGAAAACACTGGGCGTTGCATTGTTTCAGTGGCGTTCACATGGAGCCTCTGAATGTTTTGTTTCCCCAGAAAACTGTGTGTGTGTGTGTGTGTGCGTGTGTGTGTAGGGGGGTGGGGGGGTGCTCCTAGCAACTGTCGGGTCCACAGACTGAGGTAAACACACACACACACAGCAGTGCCACTACTACGGCGAGGTTTCAGTTTACAAGGAAACCCCAGAAAGTGTTCAAATATTAGTATCTTTGATACGTTTGATGACTTCTTCCACTTTGGCTCAAGTCTCAAAAGCATATCCACACACACACACACACACACACACACACACACACACACACTCATACACACACACACACACACACACACACACACTCATACAATTCATCAACCTCTTGCAATAGGTGCTATTGTTCAGCGCTGCTTTCCTACAGGTGTGTATGCCATTGTAATGACTGTTGCCACGGTAACAAGACAAGACAACTGTAGCTACAATCTATGGCAGACTTGGGCAACAATGCTGACATACACACACACACACTGATGCACAAACACACACAAAGACCAACTCTAACGACATCCAGGGGTGTATATCCTTAAAATCGACTTAGTGATGATGTTTTTTTGTTTGTTTTGGCTCAGTGAAAAGCAAGAAGTATTCCCTGTCTTCACCCTCTGACACCATGAGACCTCCACAACACTGTGAAGGTCCATGATGGATGGAGGATGAATAATGAATAAATCCCTGTTATTGTAATGGAAATAGTGTAAATGGAAATAGTAGATGCTCATTTTAGAGAAGTCGTGTTTGGTTTGTGACATCTGACGCTTACGCAGCCAAAAAGAGATGCATCGAGAATAAGGAATCAGGTCTGATATTGATCGTACTGCGCTGTATGAGCATGTTCACTATGGAAGAATAACAATAAAGCAACAAGCTGGTCAAGCTAGTTGCTTTTTGTATGATGCCTGATTAGAAACTGTGGCATTGTGTTGCAGTTCACTGTATTTATAATCACACATATAGACACAAATATAGAGGACATCAGAACATCAAAATCTAAGAATTAAACTTTATTCATTCATTATCCATCACAGCTTGAGACCTGGTAGAAAATTGTCAATAATGTTCAAGGACATCCTCAGCCTCACAGAACAAGTGTTTATCTGACAGATTCAGTCGTCTGTGTCTCCAGAATACCATTGTTAATTCAACTATCGTTTTGAAAAGACTATAAAAAGTAATAATAATCAAAGGACACGCAATGAACTATAATTAGCATGCATTAAAGTGTCATTTACCAGGCTTGTCTTATGGGAACAACATGTTTGCAGTGCAGGGCGTGTGCATGTGTCTCTCTCTCTCTGTTATGCAGCTTTTTGGGTGGGGGCCTAGGCAAACACACTCGAAAGGTCATTCCCAAAAAAGTCCCATTCACCATGAGCAAACAAACATTTATGGGTGTAATGTAAAAGCAAAACTTTGTCAGCAACAAATGGTTTTTCTCGGAAGTCATTTTTCCTCCTCAGTCAATTTGCCAACACACGTATGAATGAATCGTCATGCGCTTTCATGTCTAACTGCAGGTCAACAGCAGATTCATTTTCCTGCCCCAGCTATGGGACAAAGTTTGCTCTGTCACATTAGGCTTGGCTGTGCAATTACTGCCGTTGTTTATTGATCAAAGATGGAGGAGGAATTCATTTCACGACACAGTACCACGGCATATCTGAGTCAATATGAGTCTAGGAGCGGTCGGTCTGATAAAAAACCTGAGCCCAGCCAGGTGCAAAAGCATAACCGAGCCCAACCCTGATGTGGTCGTTGAGACGAACAGTCACTACAAAAGGATTACGCTTCAACTCAAAGTTGCTCAAGAGCGGTGAAGATGAATAAGGAGACAATGCTGTTACGTACTGAATATACTTCAGAGAGATCTATGGCTTTTGTTATCTTCTGCCTCGCTATAGGCTGAAACGAGCTACCATGAGCTTCTATGTGTTTTCTTATAAAACACATATTAGCCATTCAATAGATAGCATGGCATTTTTTTCTTAGTATCTCAATGGTCCCATGAGAACAATGTTGAGTAGCTGCTCACAGTGTTGTGGTGAAATCCGCAACTGAGCTCTGCCACCAAGTGGTCGAAGCGAGAATTGTGTGACCACACATGAGCCATTTCCTGCACACTCGAAAGACTTCCCTGAGAAAGCTGTTTACTATTGACAAATCTCCAGATTGTGTAAAACTGCTGACCTGTTGGACAGATCGCCAAGAATTTCACTGTGAAATACACGGGAAACTGAGTTTTTTTTTAACACCATTTCATAGTTCTTCTTTCACTTTCAACCCCTTCGGTCAGCACAAAAGTTGAAGACTCTGAAGAGTCAGCTGAGTTCAACATGGTGCCCTTTGTGCCAGTATCTTAGCACAGATGTGGAGGGGAACATTGTGAGGAGGATGGGCAGGTCTAACAATATCCTCACAAAGTCCATCCACACATCATCTTACCTGCTTTGCACCTAACCCTGGAGGTTCTGGTCCACCTACACATGCATGTTAGATTAAATCTAGCAACTGGTTTAACAGTTTTCATTTCAGGAGGTCAAGCATGGTCTTCATGAATGAACAGCTGGGATGAATAGTATGAGAGAGGTTTGTTTTTGCAGGATGCATTATTGGACTTCTCCAAGACTTGGTTGGTTGTGGTGATAACTCACCTCACAAACATGCTGGCGAGTAAGCAAAATCCCGGAGGAAAGCAAGTTCAAGACATTAAGCTGGTATTTGGTTCGTCTGTGTAACAGCTGTAGTGTCTTGAGTTAGATGAGATGCCACTCTGGCTAATCTGAGGGTTGGCACAGTTTAACTTAACTTCGGAGGGAGGGGGGCGACGCCAGCTCCTCTCATCTGCTTAATCCACTAAAGCAGGCTGCAGTTGTAAATGTGGTTAGAGGATGTCTTCTTTTCTCTTATTTCTCCAATCTAAGCTCCAATGCAGATCCATTATACATAAAGCTGGAAAATTTGTATTTTATGAAAATCGTACTTCATTCCAATTGACAGAATCATTGATTTTCCCATTTCTCTGTTACTGAAAAGCTAAAAATGTTGACAAAACCAGCATCAGGAACCGAACCCGACCATCAGAGAGGCTTGTCAGAGGAAGTGTGGCAGGGGAAAGTGTCCCTGTGCTCCGTGTCCGACCACATGAGAAGCCTCCTCACTGCCAGCGCCTCTCCTGCCAAAGTCATTAGCTGCTAATTCTGCAGGATCTCGATTTTCTCCTGATAAAATCCCACAGCGCAGAATAAAACCCCCGTCCATGGCCTTAATAGCGCTGGTGGGCACAGCATGCGAATCATCCCTGCTGTACCGCTTACCCCCCCCCCCCCCCCCCCCCCCAAGCCCCCCTCCCAACCCCCACCCCCTCCTCTAACCCTATGCACTTTCACAGCAGCCCCAAGATCTCCTTTACATGAATGGGGTTGAGGTAAGGCAATACACCTCCATCCATCCGAGTGCTCCTCACCCCGCTCTGTAAGTCAGTAAGTTAACTCCTCCTCCTCCTCCTCCTCCTCCTCCTCCTCCTCCTCCTCCTCCCTCCTCCTGCAGCCTGTGCGGCTGGAGGCCGAGGGCAGGGCCGGTGCCAGCGCTAACTGAACGGACAGGTGAGCTGCGCCGTGGCTGCTCTGTGACCAGCTGGGCACTGTAAGATGACCGCCGCTGTTGTGTGTGGTCTGAATGGAGCTGAGGGACGATGGGGTCGAGGTCGGGCATGGAGAACCCCAGAGGAGCTCCTCTCTCTCTCTCCCGGGCCTCAGGTGCATATCTCACACTCCATCTGTTTGCAAGGGGTAAGTCAGGGACACTTCACCTGAGCTGCTGGGAAGAAGAGCGTGGCTGCGGTCGAATAGTCCCTTTGGCTCGGGAAGGCACCAAATGGAGGGAAATGACCCGGAAGCATCTAAATGGCAGCCATGATAAGAGCTGGTCGGATTCTCTGAATACTAAGCAAAGGTGTTTTTCTGCTTCCTGTCTTATCTCCCCCAGCACTGGGTACACTGCACCTCCATTTATATGGAGGAAAGGAGATAATGCCGTTACACAGTTCCTTCTAATAGTGACATTTAACGCATTACATCATCCATCCTGATGCTGCAAATGTATGTAGCCTTGTGCAAGGACATCAGATCCTCGATTTTTCCTTTTTCTTTTTTCTAAACCACAACCTCATTCTGCTAGAAAAACTGTTCAGGAAACACAATTTATTCACCTCTTCACCTACAGCACACAGAGGCCGCAGTATAGAAAAGTCTAAGAAGATAAAAACGTCTTAACAGAACACAATCTTCCACAGCACCTTTCTCCTCATCCCATGTCACACATCTCTATTTCCCAAATTTCATTTCCCTTCTTCCTGCCCACTCATAGCTGGTCATAGATCCCTCTGAGGACGACTGGGGCATGTCCAGCGCTCAAGCATTCCTTGTCAGCAGCAAGTCGAGAGTTTCGACTCGACAGCCACCAGAAAATCACTTTTCTACAAAAGCGCGATGCTATCTCGTTACACCGTTAGAATGAATCATTGTCCTGCCACACAGTATGAATCATAGTTAGCAAACGCGGCTGCCAGCAGCCTCGGAGGGCTCATGTGCTGAAAGTCGGTCACAGTGATCGGGCAAGCGTTGCGGCTGCACTGATTTGAGGAAGATTAACTGGTTCTTTTGACAAACAGCTCAAGTTTAGCAACTGTTGAGTGAGGAGATTATCACTGCTCCTCGGGCTAAAGCTTTCTTCTGGACGTCTACCAAATGCCAGTGCATGGTAGACTGAGCTCCAGTTTGCACCTCCAGTAATGCGTAACTTTGAAATAACGGCAAATAAACACGCCGAGTTGTACTCTCACCCTGCACGGACGACATTGGTTTGCACCTTCCTGCCTGCAGCTGCATGTAAATTACTGTACAAACCCTATAGCTCGAAAACGGCAGGTTGCGGCGCCCTGGCCTCTGTCACTGAACCCTCTTTGCTTGGCTTTGTCCAGCCTCAGAGCCTGGGTAGTGGGTTGGATGTTGGAGGAATGCCTCCCATATCAGGTGACCCATTGCCCCACAGCCTTTGCTCCTCGCCTCGCTCGCAGCGAGAGAGTGCTCCTGGTGGGCCCTGTATCCCGTGTCACAAAAGCACCTTTCTACACAACAGGGGTACAGAGATTGGTCCACAGCACAGTGGTTCTCCTTGGGTCAGCTCCAGCCTGCCGTAGTTGGATTTCAGACCTCCCCCTGTGCTTCCAGAAAACACCCTTATTGGTGGGGATGTTCTGTTGCCCGAGGCTGGCAAAGATATCAGAGGGACCCAAAGCTCCTGGAGCTGCCTCCAAGTCACCGCTAGAGAGGATAAATGACCATACCACTTATGCATAACTGGGTGAGTGCTATCAATTTTGCAGAATTAAGCATTTGTTAAGAAAAAGTAACTATCATTTTGCTATAACGACTACTACTACTCAGGGATGAAATTATAAAAAGTACACAAAAAAGGTAATTATGATTTGAGGAATGTCCTGGACTCCTGTCATAAAACAAGAAAGACAGAATTTCACTGCAGTTTATCACTGTAGCATCTGTAAACTGCAGAATTATAGAGTCACTGTGGTGTGCAAGTGAAATGCAATCGAGGGAGAAAGTTGGTGGGAAAACCATATGGAGAAAAAGGAACTCAATAGCTGCCGCAAAGTGTAGAATGATAGTGGAGGAGGGATAGGCAATAATGACTGATTTGCAGCAGGCAACTGGTTGTCAGTGTATGCAATTTGTGTAATTTCTCATCCTTAAACGAATGCTGCACAGGCTTTTCTGGGAAGTGATAAAAGTGTGTGAGATTCACAGAAGAAATCCTTCGTAGTGGTGTGGTATTTATCTACATAGCTCCCTGGATTTCCTTGTTTAATTTTTTATTTGATTCAGAGGAGTTGTTCCTGAGGGCAACCAGGCAATAACAGGTGAGGGTAAACCAGATGAAAGCGTAGAGCCAGGAGGAAGAGATGAACTCTTGACTGGCACACCCTGAAAGCTAAACTCGACAGATTGTAGTGCAGACAAACAGAGGAAAATCGTCATATATAGAAACCTGTCTTTCCTCAGATCAACGTCAAACATGAGGATCATCATCTGTCCGTGGACCCTTGTGGTTGTACTTGTGGTTTCTCTGGCTCTGGTCCCCTGTGTTGACGCTAAGACCACGCAGAAGCCAAAGTACCAGTACACCAAGAAGCCTGTGCCTCAGATCACTGTGCACAGCCCGGTGACCACCAGCGCCCCCAAGACGCACAAGACCCTCCCCAGTGCTAAGCCTCTGCAGCCGCATCCCCTGCCCCCCACAGAGAGGGCCACCTATCCCGGCGATGTGTTCCCAGAGTACCTGAGGGAGAGCACAGAAGCCCCTGCTGGCGGCCTGGAGAACTACACCCTGGACTACAACGAGTGCTACTTCAATTTCTGCGAGTGCTGTCCTCCTGAGAGAGGACCCAGGGGCCCAAAGGGAGACAGAGGCCTGGCAGGTGCCTAAAATCACTTGGATCTCATCAGCAAATTTGTTTATTTGCAGCCAGTATTTAGACATCATTATTTCTTACTCAGGGCCACCAGGTGACAGAGGCCTGACAGGAGCAGCTGGTTTACCAGGCCCACAAGGAATGAGTGGTCCCATGGGATTAAAGGGAGATAAAGGTGAATATGACGGACATTCAAAGTATCTGGTTTGAGAATACTCAGATATGGCCAGAATGCCATATATATGCACCAAAAAGCTAAGTAATACCTTGTATTTGTGAACTACTTTGCAGAACCCCTGAGCCCCTGGCGTCTGTGCTTTTACACTGCGTGCTGGTTTGATATATATTCAATAGGTTGAAATTGTATCTTTATTATGACAATTTTCTCAGGGGAAAAGGGCGACAGAGGAAGCAGTGGGACAGTAGGGCCACCAGGAGTTCTAGGGAAACCGGGACAAAAAGGTAGAAACTTATCCCGAATATTGTTAAACTCTTTTCTACTTCTGCCAGACCTCCGTGTTGCTCACCCTGTTCTTTCTTTCCTCACAGGGGACGTTGGCTCAAAAGGAGAGAAAGGTGAAGTGGGGTTACAAGGTATCAGAGGTGAAATCGGAGAGAAAGGGGAACCTGGACAGAACGGGACGGCTGGAGAGAAAGGGGAACCCGGAAAGGACGGTCCGGCTGGACCTCCGGGACTGGCTGTCGAATTAGGTCCGAAGGGGGAGAAGGGAGATAAAGGGGAGTGTGGCACGTATGGAGAGAGGGGCCCGAAAGGTGACCGAGGGGACACTGGGCCTTCTGGCATCCCAGGCGTGATGGGCATTCCGGGAATAAACGGCAAACACGGCGCCCCAGGTCCTGTAGGCGTCCGAGGGGATCAGGGACCTCCCGGCCCTCCAGGGGAACCAGGGATCCGAGGCCCTCAGGGGCCGCAGGGCATGAGAGGGATGCTGGGGCCCAAAGGCGACAGAGGCTACCCTGGAATGAGGGGCGAGCGGGGCTTTCGAGGTTTCAAGGGAGCGAAGGGGTCAGGGATGGCCCAGAAACGCTCGGCCTTCAGCGTGGGCATCTCCCCGAGGAAGTCCTTCCCACCCTCGGGCTTCCCCATCCGCTTCGACAAGGTCTTCTACAACGAGGAGAACCACTTCAACCTCACGTCCAACAGCTTCGTGTGCGTCCACGCCGGCGTCTACGTCTTCTCCTTCCACATCACCGTGCGCAACCAGCCGCTGCGGGCCACGCTGGTGGTGAACGGCTCGCGGCGGGTCCGGACCCGGGACTCTCTGTACGGCCAGGACATCGACCAGGCCTCCACCCTGGTGGTGCTCCACCTGGCTCCCGGAGACCAGGTGTGGATGGAGACGCTCAGAGACTGGAACGGGGCGTACGCCAGCAGCGAGGACGACAGCATCTTCAGCGGGTTCCTCCTCTACTCGGATAAAGTCTGAACAGCACAGCTCTGACGTGACTGTAATATCTGTGAACAGGCCAAAGTAACAAGTGGTGCTAAAGTGAGAGAAAGGGACCAGATGTAGATGAAGGGCTATACTTACGCAAGACTTCCGGTCTCCTGGTTGGCGAATAGAGGTACTTGAGAGAAATTACAAATTACAAATCTATTGTCTGAGAAAATGCCAAGAGAGCAGTGTATTGATAAAGGACATTGATCGAGCCCTGTGAAAAAGCTCCTGATGTTTGCCAACAGCTTTGCCTCTCCTGGGCCGTCACTGAAGAACGTGAACACCGACACCTAGAAATCTATATATGTGTGCATTGAATATCTCTTCTATCCTTGTATGATCATACTGCTATTTGTATTGTAAATCCGATGTCCTCATAGCAGTGCTTCTCATGTGTAAGCCGTGTTGCTGTGCAGTAGGGTTGTAGAGGGAGAGTGTGTTCAGTGGAAATAAAATCCAGTAGCACATCTCATTTATTGAACGTTTTATTTGTGAATGCCCCAATCTGACAATCTGCTCTTACCACACTTCCAGTCCGGGTCGCCTCACAAAGATGACACAAGTGTGCATTAGAAACATGTGGCCGTTACATATTGGTTAATGTTCTGCCTTTGATTCGCGCTCCGATCAATCAGCACTTTATGTAATTGTGGTTTGGTGTTTGCTGTGAAGGGTTCAGACAGAGGATCTGGTGACCGAGGACCCGGAGGAGGAATCCTGGGATCCCACTGGTGGAGCTTTGGTCTCAGAGGTTTCACATCTGCTGTGCGACGTTTCGCAATTTTGGACAATTCGGGAAGTGGTTTAGGGGTTTCAACAAGAAGTGAAGGATGCGAAGCGGTTTGGGTTTACTTCCACAGACCTTTCACTCCTCAAAAGATTTGGGCTCACTGAACATGACGAGTTGCAGTTTGGACACCTTGGCCTTGCAGCTGTACTGGCCTGAGACCCGAAACACCAGATCGTAGTTGTTGGATTGCGCTGTTCCTAGTTGCTTGCCATTCCTGTAGAAGTAGTACACCACACGAGGGGCGGGCGGACGGGCGTTATACTGGTGGTGGCAGACGATCTTAATCATATCGGCCGGAGTCTCGGCATGGTCCGTGAAGATCAGCAAAACTGGTTTGGTCATCACCTCTGAAAGAGAGAGGTGGCAAAGTGAGTGAGTGGAATCATTAAAATATCATTCCTAGAGCTAGAGCTAACCCTAACCCTCATCTCTAGGTCTGATGTCACTCAACCAGACCACAGCTGTAGAGGCAACACTTGTAAAGCTCCTTCTTTATCTAAATCTCATCATACTACAACATGCGTCCTCCAGCCACACTTAAACTCACCTCGGACCGTCACAAGGGTTTTCTCTGAAACGGCTTCGACCGTGGACGCCATCCTTTCCCAGGAGGCCCGGCAGTGATACTCTCCCCCGTCCCCCAAGCCCACGTTGTTCAGGGTGACGTACGGGCTGCCCAGTTGCGTCTTCACTTCCTCGTCGTCTTTGTACAGAACGACCTCCCTAAGTGTGGGCGAGCGGCGGACGAGGCAGTTGAGCGTCAGGTCCTCTCCGACGAGGGAGGGAGTGGACGGGGCTTGAAGGATGGCGAACCCCCCTGGAGCGAGAAGATCGCAAAGGAGAAACAGGCACGTTACCTGAAAGTTAGATCACCTGGTCAGCCTGTGAGAACAGACTCAGGGATGCTACCATCCACGTAGATGTCGACAGGCTGACTCTTGAGGGTCTCTATGGTTCCTACTACCGAGTCCCTGATTCCCTGGCAGTAATATTTCCCACTCTGTTTGACGTTGGTGTTCGTCAGGCGGATGGTGGAATCCGACATCGGGAGCCGCTTGAGTTCGTGGAACCAGCGGGTTCCCCAGGTGGAGTTGTACGGGTCAGGAACGCTGCACCTCATTTGGACCGTCTCTCCGGAGAAGAACCTGGCGTCTCCCGACACCAATTCCAGCACGGGCATCAGCGAAGCCGGTTCCGACACTGCCAGATGTGGAAGTGTGGAAAGAGCTGTGACGGGAAACAGAACAGAAACAATCGAGCACGGGACAGACGAGTCAATGATCACGTTTCCGACTCAGTGCGGGGCGGAAGAGCGCTCACCCAGGAGGAAGGTGAATGTGTCCATATCGCTCAGCTTGTGAGAGACAGAAACGGAGCCCGGGCTTTTATTTCTTCAGAGGGGAGGAGCACATCACGCCCAGGACGTCCTCCTGCCTGCGGACTGGGAGGCTTTGGCTGGTTGTGACATCTGGGGAGGAGCCAGGTGGTGGTGGTGGTGGTTAGGGTTAACTTCACCTGTTGAAGTGATGAAGAGTCCGCCATCTTGGATATTTCTTTCAGGTTTGAGGATTATCTCACTGCTTACAGTATGGTTTTTGGTTGGTTGGTTTGGTTCATGGTTTACTTTACTTGACGTTTAATGGGCATAGGATTTCTGTAGACTGTATTGAGAAAACATCTCAATCCAATTTACAATAAATTCTACGCCCATTTCTGTCTATTCAGTCTAAGGTAAAAGCGGTTTCTTTAAAAAGAAAAAGAAAAGGATCAACAAGAACCCTCTGATGCAGTTTAGATGGGAGATGCAGTTTAAGGGACTGTAATTAGCTCTTTACCTTCCACATTGAGTCTCAAATCTTTAGGATTATGTGCATTTTGGATACAGTATATGTCCAGTAGTATCACTGTTCATCATAACCAACTGACTGGGAGATGACCCCTGTGCACTATAGGTTCAACCACTTCGTTAAATGTTCTTTCTTTGGCCATTTGAATCAGCATTTCCCTTTGTTTTTTCTCAGTGTGCTACTCCATGAAACAAACTCAAACTGGCTCAGACCAGAATGGAAGGAGAAGTGGGAGAGGAGACCAGCGTCAACTCTTGAATTTCTTTGCAGACTCTTGAGCAACGTAATGAGCAGATCGTACAGCGCGGTGCACGTGCATTTTCAGCTTTTATTAATCATCATCATCATCACACACCCATAGATGCAAATAAACCAATACTGCTCCAATAAGTTACATTTAAATAAACACAGTATTGAGTGACTTTTCTCCCAAGTTATACAATATCAAACCTATAAGGTTACAAAGATGATGTTTTAAACTTCTTTAAAAGACCTGATAAATGGCTTCTGCATACAGTGCAATATGAAATTATTCAAGCTATTGTTCAAGGCTGCTTCAAAAGGTCTTCTTCTCAAACTAAAACTGGACAGCGACTGCACACCCACTACTCTGCCAAAGTAAGAACACAGACTCAGATCTGCGAGGGAAAACTTAGCCTGTGAGCAAAGGAAAACAAAACGCGTGACTCTCCAAAACGCCCCTTCCATCCCATCCCATAATAGTCAACAGCTCATTAAGTATGCCGCCTTCATTCAATGGACCTCTGGAGAAAGAGCTCTGAACTCAAATATACTAAAAGTGCTTCAAAATGAACTCAATGGTAAAGCTATTCCTGTCTGGAGTCAACTTGGGGACAGCTTCGTCTTTGTCTTCTCATCTACTCGAGAAATCACCTAAAAACCTTTCAGACTTTCCTTTTTTTTCTTTTAAGACGATAAAACAAACGCGTGTTTTTCAAGCAAGGTTCTTTGCTACTGTAAATATTACAGGATTAATATTTTCCTATTGCATCCAAAAGAATTGATACCTGCCACTCTATAGAAAAATAAAATCACTTCTGTACATCCAGCTCACGACTGGAGGGAGACGTCAAGACTACAAGATCCAGACACACACACACACACACACACACACACACACACACACACACGCACACACGCACACACGCACACACGCACACACGCACACACACACACACACACACACACACACACACACACACACACAACTGATGATTTGTCAACATCAACCATGCAACACACTCATGCATTCAGACAAACTGGTCTGCATACACGCACGCGCAAGCGCACGCGCACGCACACGCACACACACACACACACACACAACTGATGATTTGTTAACATCAACCATGCAACACACTCATGCATGCACGCTGGTCTGCATACACACACACACACACATACACACACACACGCACACGCGCACACATGCTTTCTCTCCAGATGTCTCTTTGCAGGAAGGGGAAACGCACGGTAAATACGACACAAACCACAGGCATGAAGCTGGAGGGGACACTCTAGGGTTCACTTCTGTATCTCGTCAGATTTCTCAACTGGACTTCTCTAAAACTTTTCCCGGTCATTCCCGTTAGCGGATGTTACCCGGAGCCGCCGGAGGAGCCCGGAGCCCTCACGACACACAGTAGCCACAACACCCACAGTCTGGGGACATGACGACAGGGGGGGGGGCGCTTTAGAAAAAACAACGACAAAAAACAACATCTCAACATTTATCCCGATGACCAAACACTGAGGTATTGAGGAGGCCGGCGTGGGGACCAACAGGAGTGTTCTGGAAGAACTGGGAGTGGAGTCAGTCTGCTCCTCGCTGTGGAAGGAGCCGGTGGAGGCCAGGAGGGGAAACTACAGTGGAAACGCACCTGGAGCTACACGTCACCACAGACTTCACCACAGCTGCATGAGATGCTGGACTCTTTGCTCGTCTGCTTTCATACGGAGTTAGCGTAGCTTTACCACCTGCCCGACTCTGCTCCCTGAGCTTACACACAAGTATTAACGCGTCAGTTTTACACTTTGTTTTTGCAACAAAACAAACATTTTGGGAGGTGGGGACAGAGCCAGGCCGGCTGTTTCTTTCATGCTAAGCTAACGAGCAGCAGGATCGACATATGCAACTCGCTGAGTGCAAGAAAGAAAAAGAGCAAAGTCTTCTGTTAAAGGGGACCCTGAATGTAAAGAAACTAACTATTCTTAAGCCTATTCCCTGTCTAAAGCATCACTCTGGCAGCAAAGAATAAGTCAAATATGACTCTACCTCTAAACCAGCTGCCCTCAGCTATGCAAATCAACCAGGGCAGCAGCAGTTTAGTGGAAGACCAGTTCACACACTCCTGGTTCTTCCTCAAAAGTTCTGAGCCAATCCTGGCTCGACCTACCAGGCTGGACGTGAACATCTGGTTCAGGATAAAAGCTGCTTCGCTCGGTTTTATAACTAGGAATGTAAGTCCACGTTATCGCTAATAACAGTAACACAGCAAATCTGCATATAGCAGACATGAAGGGTGCAGTAATATTCCAAGACTATCTTTGCTATTATTTGCTCATCATTTTAAGTTTAACTGCGTTCTAAAAATTCCACTTTGAAGAATGATGTTCTTGCCGCTTCGTGTCACTGTGACTGTGGTTTATTATGATTATAGTTCATTTTACCGCTATTTACCATTCCTGTCACTGTTATCATTCACTCAACTGTTGAGTGACTCTCTCCTTTTGGTTTTTGTACATGTGGTAGATATATTACTAACCATAAGGCTGTTTTACTGTACTATTGTTACTCTGTTGCTGTGTGGACTCTGGACATTGTTGTGAATGTGTATCACATCATGCACTGTGAATGTGAAACTCTGTTATGTCATTTTTGGCTGTTGTACTGAATCATTTTTCTTCTGGGACAATAAAGTCTAATCTTATCCAAAGAGCTAGACAACTGAAACAAGCTAATAATAAGCTAATGCTAATGCTAACGCTCCAGTCATTCTAGGTCCCCTTTACCTCAGCACTGGTGCTACTGTTCAGTGTAGTTTCAGGGCTTCTACGATGACAAAGGGATGGAAGAGGGGCGGTCCCTATCACACGGCTCTGCATGTGCACAGGGACAGCAGAGGAAGCAGGAGGAAGCAGGAGGAAGGAGGAGGAAGCAGGAGGAAGCAGGAGGAAGGAGGAGGAAGGAGGAGGAGTGAAGCCTCTCGGGGAACCTTTGTTCCCATCAGCCAGCGAACACCTGTGGCTGCAGCGGCGGAGGCAGCAGCTCGTTCTCCACGTTGTCGGCGTCGATGGCGGAGGAGGCGGGGGCCGCCGCCGCCTCGCCGCCTGCCCCCGCCGCCGCCGCCGGGCTCGGGGTCTCTGGCGGGAAGCTCTCCAGCACGCTGTGCACCTTCTGCTCCACCTCGTCCGTCCAGTCGATCAGGTCGTTCTCCAGCTGCCGGGCCTTCTCCATCACCCGCTCCTGGCGCTCGCCCAGCCCCGTCAGCAGGTCCAGGCGCTGGTGGACCTGGTTGAGGGCGGCGCCGCCCGGGGAGCAGGACGACGCCCCCCCGGCCTGGGGCCAGTGGGGGGACGCCTGGCCCGACATGTACAGCTCAAACTCCTCGGAGCTCAGGTTCAGAGACTGGCCGTCCAGCTTCTCGATGAAGGCCACCGCGCAGCACTGGAGACATCAGAGAGAAGAGTCACTTCACAGTCGAGGTGAAACCGCTGCCAGGACCTGCAGGGATCCTGAAGGTCACGTCAATACTTCTGAACACTCGAAATGAAAACCGACCTCAGATCAGCTGAGGGATACAGCTTGAAACAGTCAGTGAAACAAAGAGAAACATTTATTGAAATATACGCTTGGTCACAACAAGTAAAGCTCTGCCCTGACCCTTCCCATGATTCTCTCCCACTAACTTCTTGTTTTTCACATAATGAACAGCAGAGTGAGGCAGTTGCCTCACCATTACACACATGGGAGAATAATACTCTGTCCTGTGGCTGAACTTGATTTTCTACACGCCAGAGAGGAACTGATACCGGGGCCACGCAGTGGCGCTCTGGTCCTGTGAGGTCTTTGCTTGGTTTCTGGTCTTGAGCAGTTTCCTCCCACGGTCCAAAAAGATGAATAAAGGTCAAGTGAAGGCTTTAAATTGCCCCTAGATGTGAGATAATGACGGGTATGTGTGCCCTGCGATGGATGGACTGACACCTATAAACCCACAGCACGTGATTCCATGATCTGTAATAAACTGTCAGTTAATTGTTTGTACCACACTTAAGGTAGTGCCATTAGGTATAACAGGCCTTTAATATCTCAGCCTTCATGTTGAGCCCGGCTCCTGATTTAACTTTAGCATCACACCGCATAGTATGGTAAAAATGTATAGATTACTTTAAATCCAACTTTAGATTCATGTATTGTATATGAAGCCTTCCTCGCAGTCTGAGCAAGGCCACGTGTTCTCACCAGGTTTGTGAAGTAGTAGCCGTCCTCTCCGGTCATCAGCCTGCTGGGGTTGCAGAAGCGGGTGATGTACTGGATGTTGGACTGTAGCCTCGGAGGGTTCGCCTTCAGCACGATGTAGATGAGCGTGGGGAGGAAGTCGTCCGCAGACGCCGCCTCCTTCTTGCTCACTTTGATGGCGTTGAAGATGTGCTTGCTGCAGCGCGTGATGCAGCCTAGCTTGTCCTTGGGGACGCGCTTCGAGTCCATTTCGATCACGTCTGAATCGCGATGCGAGAAAGGCAACAGGAGCGATCAGAACGATTATTTCAGCTGTTCCCCGAGGCCAAAACGAGGAGGTGATGATGTACCTGTGATGGCTTTCACTACGCTGTCAGAGACCTCAGGAATCTCCTCGTCGACGGGAACACACAGCATCTCGATGGTGACCCAGTGCAAGGCTCTGGAAAGGGGAGCGATAAGTATAACTCACATATTCTCACTTAACCCGAGGAGCACGTTGTGTCCGTTTTCTGACCTGATCCTCTTCTGAATGGCCAGATCTTTCTTCTCGTCGTCCGTGGTCTCGGGGCAGAAGACCTCCTTGTAGAGACGAGTCATCATGTACTTCTCTACTTCATCCATAACGCTCTCAACCTGATCTGTCGAGCCTAGAACCAGGAGACATTCAGAGCACTGACATTACACACTGAGCAGCAGGTTCATTCATATGTCACAGACTGGTCAGATGTGCAAAGACAACAGCACCTTTGAACTGTGTCTGGAGACGGTCAGAGAGGTTCTGGTAGAAGTCCTGCACGCACTCTGACAACTCATCCGCTCCCATGTCCTGAAAGAGGAGCTCATATCACAGCTATTCACACCTGAGACTCACATATGGGTTCCATAAGATCATTTCACCACCCACACTAATCCACTTTAGCTCACCCGCTTGTAGACCATGCTCTCGGTGAAGGCCCGACACTGTTTGAAGATCTCCCTGCCGGACTTCAGAGGCTTGAGAAAATCGATGAACTCTCGCGTGGCATGGTCACTGTCCATAGGGGCGTGTCGGCTTGTGGAGGAGCTGGGGCTTGGGCTGGAGTGCGCGTCAAAGAGGGCACCATCTGGTGGAGGACTCGAAATGTTAATTTTCTCAAAGCTACAAATGCAGATTTCTATGTCACATGCAGCAGTTGCGCCATGCTTGTCATATACACTGTGGAGGCTATCAGGCTTTGAACCTAAGGACGTCCTATCTGTGCATCCATGACAAAAACCTGTGGCATAAGACTCAAGAAGCGAAAAGGATTCATGGCAACTGTTGACAAAAGGGCAGAATTCATTTGACAAACATCAGTTTTATTCTTCAGCTGTTGACTAGGTGCACGTGTGCAAACCTTTTTTGGGTGGTGTCTTTGTGGAAGGGGTAAAAAACTTAGTGACGGTGTGGACCTTGCTGGACTTCTCTTTAGTTTTCCTTTCCTCAAACTTGCTGAAGGGTGTGATAGAAGGCTGTGACTGGGCCTTCTGATGCCTGCTTGCATAAGCTTCCTCTTCCTCTCTCTGCAGCCTGGGAAAGAGAAAGAAAACAGCGAGTTAGATGAGATGCCGCCACAAACATGCACAAAAAAGGTACCGGATCCTTTGTGTTTTTGGAAACACACCTCTCGGCCAGAGCCCAGTCTTCTTGGATCTGTTTTTGCTTCTCTCGCTGGTTTTCCTCTCGCCAGCACTTGGAGCACAGACCCTGCCAGGCAGTGTTGCCATAAAAACCACATCCTTTCTTGCAGAGTAACTCTGACTGGTCCACATGGATCCCACGCCGCTGGCTCATCATCCTTCACCCGAGTTGAGTCTGAGCACAGAAAGTGAGTATTACAAGCAGCACGAACAAAACTTTGCCCTGTTGTGTCTCAACGTCTAAATGATTGTTATGAGACCTTGACAGGAGTCCTGCGCTGACTGCTAAATTCCCTGAGATGTGTTTGCATCTCCCCAAACGTCGTCCGGCTAATTTGACTGTCATTCATTGAGACACAGCCTAAGATGAGCGATCTAATCGAGCACTCGCTGCTGTGACTTTGCCAGTCGAGTCGCCTTCAGCTTTGACCTACTTGTTAGCGTCAGCTAATAACCAGAAGCTTTAATTTCATCCCACTGCTCTGACAGAGAAGTGGCAGTCAGCTGAAGACTCAGAGACATCTGTAGGGGCAGCCTCGGCTTCATGAGACCGGATGATTTAAGAAGAGAAATCAACAAGTCGATGAAACGAAAACGTCCCAGTAGTGTTTACCAAGGCTAATTACAATGCTAACCCTGCTAGCCAGGCTAACTAGCGTCGTCCTGCCTGGACATGCGGCCGCTTGGCTGCGGAAGTTTGGTGTAAACTTACACTCTCATTCGCACTGAGAAAAGGGAAATACGAGGACTTCTCGTCGCTCCAGCTCCGGGCCACCGCTGCTGGGTGTTTACATTAGCCGAGCAGCTAGCTCTGGCCCACCGACCACCATTTTGTCTGTCAGCTGTTTCTTCTTCGCGCGAAAGTTGCGAATGAGGTTTGGTGGCGTGTCGCCCCCCAGCGGTGGAAGCTGCAATAACAGACAGACGATAGATAGACGTGTGTGTGTATGACATATGAATGATGTGATAATCAAAGACAAGAAAGAGCAACAATAGGAAGAAGTGAGAGAACTATATAAAATTACCAGATTATACATTCTTCTAGTCCAGGAAGGGAAAATTGGACATCTTTGTTATCTAGGGCCAGATGTGGTTTCCTTTATTCCTCTTTCAACCCATCTAGTCAAAGAAGGACACTGCAAGAAGTGTCTTTAGTCTTTCAAATAAGGCAGACCACAGGTTTGACCACTGTTTCAAAGAAGTTATAACCAGAAAAACGGAAACTTGGCATGTTTTCTAGTTTCGCTTTCGTCGACCGTCTCTCTCTCTCTCTCTCTCTCTCTCTCGCTCACTCTCACTCACTCACATACACTCCTGCTTCTAGAAGACACGAACTACCGATAAGATGGCAGGTAAGAGCCTCAGCTGTAAAGTGATTTTAGGTGTTTTCTGCGACTTCAAACTTCACTGCAACGCTCTACAAAAATGTACTGTTGGATATCAACGACGTGAAGGCAGCAAGAGAGAGAGAAAAAGTTGTAAGAGGGAGTTAGGAGAAAGTTGGTTCAGCTCCGTCTCTGTTCAAAGCAAGCGAAGCGAGAGGTACACAGTATTCCCTGTTTCCCGCTTCTTTCGCCCCCCCCCCTCTATCGAGACGCAGGTAAGGAGTTACCTGCGTCTGCTTGTGTAAATGGTCGCGAGGACTTCGCTGCCTCGCTTAAAGTCCATCTCGCTGGTAAAGCAACCAGGAAGTCCACATTTGTTGACACTATGTATAGTGCAGCATGTTGTCATTTAGATACTTTATCCTAACATGAAATCAGCATAAGACACGGCCTCACAATGACACCAGAGAACACTGTGTGTGTATCTATTTGATTTCACGTGACAGATCTGTAGTGTGGTATTGCTGGACAAAATCAAGCAAAAACACAAAGCTTTTTCCCTATATGCTTTATGAGAAAGTGGGCACACGTCACAAACATCCCCCACCTGCAGCATGACCCAAAAACTGGTGCTAGATGTAGGCCAGGTGAGGTGCCTGTGTGTTTCACTACACAGTCATTATCTGGCATTGTTGTGTGGAAACAGTGTTTATTCAATGATAATATCCACACAATGAATCTAACAGACAGTCGATAGGTAAGTAGTAAGTGGTGTGGAAGAGGTGCATTTTTAGAAATACACAGAATACAGTTGTGTGTAACATGATTGGGCTGCTTTTCAGAAACAGAATCGTGAATATTTTGATTTTCCTTACCCAGTTGAGGAGCTTTTCAACGCCAGGTTGAACTTTGTGGAGCAGGTGTCCACGGAAACCATCGGCGAGCTCCTGGACGGGCTCTACCAGGACAAGGTGGTGACCCGTAGCGAGAAAGACTCGATACTTCAACCGTACAAGAGCAGAGCAGACATGGCGCGGGAAGTCATAGACAAGGTGAGGAGCAAAGGGGAGAAGGCCTGCAGGTTGATGATCCAGCGCCTCCTCGCCATAGACCCCATGTTTCACTGCTGTCTGGGTCTGTCCTCCAGTGAGCCCTCCACGCCAGGTGAGTCCATCTTTACTCCCCAGAGACTCCTTTGTTTCTTTGATGGTTACACTAAGACAGACAACAGGGTGTCCCGAGAGCAGGACCCTTTGATTTGGGA
Organism: Karalla daura; assembly: GCA_029224185.1. Classification (NCBI taxonomy): domain Eukaryota; kingdom Metazoa; phylum Chordata; class Actinopteri; order Chaetodontiformes; family Leiognathidae; genus Karalla; species Karalla daura. The sequence goes on from CM055198.1 coordinate 20,782,831, forward strand.
CCCTTTGCATCTTTGAAAAATTTCCACCACATTGAAGCTTTTCTTCTTCACTGTGGGACAGATGATGGTATCTCATGTGTCAGGAAACAAAGATTTATTATGATCTGTTCCCCGCCATAGAGCCGCAGAGCGAGCCGGAGTGGTCGATCTCGCTCAGACCCACCACGGAGGCTTTTTGGATGAAGAAGCAGAAGCAGAAGGACACAGCTGTTAGTCTCTGACACACGTTTTAGCTGTTCTTCAGTAGCAACTGTTCACCTTTGGCTCATCGTTTTTTACTGTTTTACTTCTTAAAGGTGTACGCTGCTGCCAAAAGCAGCCTGAAGAGCCGCGTGGCCCTCCTGATCACCAACATTCGGTTTAACAATCCGCGTTTGGACAGAAATGGGGCGGAGAGAGACGAGGAGAGCACGGACCGACTTCTCAGAGCTCTGGGCTACGACGTGGTGAAACACACGAACCTCTCAGCGAAGGTACTCAAGTGATAAAACAAACAAACAAACAAAGCAAGGCAGATCTGTCACGCAGCCGTCGATCTGTGACCTTTCTGTGCCGTCTCACAGGAGATCCAATCTGCCATCATCGACTTCTCCAAAGACCCGAGACTCAGACAGACGGACAGCGTGGTGGTGGTGATCATGTCTCACGGCTATCTGGGGACGATCTGCGGCGTCGACTACAAGAAATGCCCCGACCAACCCCAGGACGAAGGCTTGTTCCCCATCGACAACATATATCAGCTCCTGGACTCAGAGAAATGTCCGGCACTGATCAACAAGCCCAAGATCATCATCATCCAGGCCTGCAGAGGAGGTGACGTGCACCCTCTCTCTCAGGGAGAAGGTCAGAAGGTCGAATCAGAGGCGTTTGTCTGTTTGTTTGCACTAAAAGCCCGTCACGTGTTTCAGGCGAGGACGGGGCGGTATTCGTGGAGCAAGATGACGACGCAGTGCACTGCGACAGCGTCGGACCCCGGGACGTGTGTCCGTTTGTCTGTGGAGACGACGTGGAGGAGGACATCTGGAAGCCTGTCCACAAAGAGAAAGACTTCATCTCGCTTCTCTCCTCCACCCCAGGTGAGGTCACCAGTGAGCACGCCGTGGCATGTAATCGCATGTAATGACACGTTCTAGGGCCGACAGCACAACACATACAACACTGATAACAAGAGCAATGATATTTAGCTTTCACTTCCTGTCCTCCTCCAGGAACTGTTTCCTACAGACAAACCAGCGAGGGCTCTTTTCTCCTCCAGCACGTCGTGAAGGTGTTCAACACCTTCGCGTGTGAGGACGACATTGAAGAACTCTTCAGGAGGGTGAGTCTGTCCGTGTCCGAGCTGTCCTCCTCCATGCTTTCAGTCACCTCTCAGCCGTCTGTGGTTTCATGGCGTTTGTCTCCGCCACGCAGGTCATGCGCTGTTTCGAACACCTGCCCACCATGCAAAACAAGAGACAGATGCCCACCAAAGACAGATGCACGCTCACCAAGCGCTTCTACTTCTTCCCAGGCCTCTGAACCAGCACAGACTCCCAGCAAGCAGCTGCCTTTTAGCTTTTTATAGATTTGACATCTTCTGTTTTTTATATAGATATATATATGAGGAAGTGAAAACATTTGGGACCTTAATTTCTTTGGATTGGTACATTGTGATGATGATTATTATTATTGCACTGTTTTATGTTTGTCACAGTCAGCATGACTTTAGGACCTCGCTGATATCATTGGACAGACTTGTAGTGAAAGTGCTACTTGTTCATTCAGCGTTTAATGCATGCTGATCCATTCTGTGGCAAACACTTTTGTTTTGTTGTGTTTTGTAAACTATTTTAAAACTTTTACCTGCTGAGTATTTCAGGACCTTTTCTCATTCCCTAAGAAGTCATCCAGCAAGGACAAATGATTTGTATGACTTTTTTTTTTTATATCTAACTGTTACTTAAATTTCAATGTGAATGACATGATGTTGTTATGGAGTATTTTCATATTGTGTAGTTTTAGTGCTCACCTGAACAGGTAGACTGTTGTAGACCTTGATGTGTGGAGTTGTGTTCGTCTTCATGGGTTTTCTCTGGTTTGTTTTATTAAGAAGTTTATTCACTGTGATGTCTCGGTCCTGAGGTGCCATCATAGCTTTTGAGGATTTCTCAAGAAAATTGTGGTTTTGACCACATTCTGAGTAAAGCTTAGTGGTTAATGGAAAAGAGGAACTCTCTCCTCTTGCTTAAGTGTTTAACTACAATTTGGCTTTAGAGACGTTCTACGAAAGAGGCAACACGAAGAGGCCATTGAAACGGATTTAACCTGAGTCTAAATAAAGAATGTAATACTGCCCTCATTCCCACAAATATTGTTCAAACTCTTTGGCTCATTTCATCGCAATTCTCATCAACATCTGTGCTCTGTCTCTGTGATACCAAGTGTTGAGGAGTTCATCTGAGATATGCAAATGTAAAAACATCAGCATGTTTATCACTTTATTCTTGCGTTCGAGCTGCAAAAGTGAGTTTAATTGAGACATTGAGGGAGACACTGAATGCACGAGTGACGCTCAGGCTTTTCTCTCAGACAGACTTTACTCGGAAAAACCAAAACGAAAAACAAACTTCAAACCGAACAGAGAGAAACCAGGTCATCACACCACAACACAAAGGCAACAGGTTGAGTAGGCAACATGGTAAACACGGTTACATGTCTGGACGTGCCGCCAGGAAACGGATAGAACTGAATCTTTTTGCAGGTCTTCACCTTGAGTTCATGCCGACGCTTTTCACCAACTCATCAAGTTCACTCGTAAAAACAAAAAGAGAGAGAGAAGAGAAGCAGCCTTACAGAAGAAACACGCTCTGTTTAAAGCCCGGGGAGTTACAAAAGTACATAAAACAACAAGGGTATAGAGCAGAATTATCAATCCCACCGGACTAAGACTCCATTTGAACATCTTTATTTTGAACATACTGGCAGTGTTAGAGAGCTTTACATCAGTGTACACTTTATACAAAAACGAAAGAAAGAGACTGGGAACAAGCACTCATCCTCTCATCCTCTCACTCGGCACTCGTCTCGTTCAAACACGTGATTACAGAGGAACGGAAACAGATCTCCTCTCACACCCGACACTGGAGCAGCAGCGGGAATGCTGCCGGACTGCTAAGGCCCGATGAAACCACGGCAGGTGCGACGACTCCGAAACGTCTTTCTGGTTGCGATAGTGAACAGAAACACCACGTTTACAGCCAAACTACACCATGCAGGGCGTGTTGGGAGGAGGTAGAGGACGTCGGAGAAAGTAAAGAGACCGGGGGAAAGGGTAAAGGTAGCGTTAACAGAGGTCTACCGATAACGTGGCTGTGGTAAGAACACTGCGGGTCAGAGAGGCCTGTCACTTCTAGCCTGTACAACACAAAACGGACGTCACGGCTGAGCAAGAGTCATATTTGGAAGTTGGAATGTATTAGTATAGTGTTTACATGTCTTGGTCATTCAAAGGGATTCACTTTCTTTTGGGGGGCGAGGGGGGGGGGGACATCATATCGCTGACAACACTCAACACTCAGATAAACAGTTTGCAGCACCACACGTTTACAAAATAGCAACTCATGCGAAGAAACACCTCTGGCGACCCGCGGGCTGCGCACCTTGCGCTTACACGTAGAATAGGTTGCATTCATGAGCGCGGGAAACCGAAAAACGGGAGTCTGTTGTGTGTATTTTGTGTGTGTACGTTTTGTGTTTTTTGTTATGTATTCACTTTAGGCCAGCATCCCCCCCACAGTGGAAGCAATGACGACTCCCAGGATCACACAGCATATAATAATCATGATTTTCTTCTGCGCAACGATAACGGTCATCCAAGGCGGCGGAGGGGGGGAGGGAGCAAAGGAAAACAGAAAGTTAGAACGTTTTCTTTTTATTATTATTTCACTTTGGCACAGTCTTTATAAACGTCACAGCAAAATGCAGTTGGGAGTAAGAGCAGATGAGCTCAATGCAGCTGGTTTTGAAGTGTCTGATAGTGTTGTTGGAGTGTGACTCTGCTTCTAAAACCAGGGGAAATCTCTGTTTCCTGCATGTGGCTCATTCCACGCTGATTACACTGGGGATTACAGCATTTGGACACTTGGCAGTACTGAGATACGAGTGATGTCTACAAATCATTGTTTTGATAAATAAAACAGTCAAATATTATGGGATCTGCACTTATGTCATGTGTTATATGTATATCTGTGCACATATGACGTCCTATATATATCATATACAAAATGCATTATCTCAAAAACTGCTGGTAGCTGCTAGAAAGAAATCAATGCTTGTTTTTTTTTTTTTAGGTGTAAAATCTGAGGTGAAATTCACATTTTTTTTATACTTGTTCCCCAGTGTTATCTTACATTTTATTTGCACATAGCACAAATGATTCTGGTGTTTAAAGCCACCATGTGTGGAACAGAGGAACCGTCCTCTTTGGTGTCCTCTGCTGGTACCACCACAGGTCTCAGACTGCCTGGAGGGGATTTCACCTTCAAGTTAAACAACGCTGTGCTCCACACTGTCCTCTCTGTCCACACAGCGGCTTTAAAGTCCAGTTAGAGTTTAAGAGGTTTCCTCAGCAGGACTTCATGAACAGACATTGCTCTCTGCTGTGTTAATCTCACAGCAGTGCACTTTAGCTTTGGAATAAGGTTTGTAACACCTTTCCGGGCATTACATGTTGAATGTTGTCTCTGATTAGTTACCAGGCCAGGGAGGCTGAGGCTGACTGTTCATGAACTGAGGTATATTTGCATAGAAAAACAAAAGTACAATACTACGTCGATGAACGTTTTCACAGGTCGTGTGTTGGAAGAAAAGCATGCAAAGCTCTAAACACACTGAACAAACATGCACGTTGCATCACCATTCACCGTACAAAACTGCATATATTTCATCAATTAAACGAAAAGTTAAAAACCAGACTGCAGTAGACACATCTTAGTGGTCTCAGACCAGCATTGTAATCCCGCTTCCTGCTTCGGCTGAGCATGAGAACAAATGACTCTGGGAGGGAGGGTCCTCGCACGTCCTAGCGGCTCTGTGGGGATTTTAGGCTTTTAACTGAGTGCGACTGCGAGGGAAATAATGAGGACGATCAGACACACGGCAACACAACCTCCTATCAGCATCACCTTCTGGATGGGAGGGGGGTGGGGATGTGGGGTGGGGACAGAGAGGGCAAAGTGTCACATTGGGTAAGCTGTGGCTGAGAACAAATGAGAAGCAGAGACAAAGGGAGAGGAAAGGAGGAGGAAGAGAGACGCTCGCACAATGCTTGATTATAAGTGGGGAAGTAATCATGCAGATGACCCTTATGGTAAATTGGGGTCATGCGACGTGTGAAATTCCTCAACCTCGGGCTGCTGTTGAAGATACGGATCAGGAGGTGGCAGAGTTGCTCCACCGTGAGGACAAGGCTCTTCACGGAGGAAAGGCGATAAAGAAGCCAAGCAGCTGACCCTCTTCATAATTGGGGACCGTTTGTTCCCACTGGTTTCTGTCTGCTAATCTCCGGCTCCGTCTGTTCAAAGGTGGCAAAATCCACTCACAAGGAAACGTGAACGAGGACAGAAACAGTTTTCAGAGGAGATGGCAGTTTTGCAGCTACCTGGTGAATCACTCTCCAACCCTACCTCCTTATTTTTGACACATCATTCAATCGGATCGGTGAGAACCACCCACTGTAAGTCAGACATTTTTCAAGAGACGACAGAGAGTTTTGCTATGGAAAGTGCCAACTTAACAGAAAATGACAACATTTTTCTGGACGTATGACGACCTCTGATGGGTTTCCTGATCAGGGATGTAAGCAAAACTACCCAGCGAGGAACCAGAGGCCGATGCTTAGACATGTTATATAACATATAACATAACATGCATCATTCCATTCAGGTTTTATATGCATCTTCCCGCCCTGGGTCAGACCACAACTTTCTGATTCATGGTTCTAAACATGATTATGATGTAAATACTGAAAATAAAATAAAATCCACATCCTCCTTCTTCATCCCCCTATTTCACAACACATCCATAAATCTCCTCTTTGGTCGTCCTCTGGACCTCCCGTTCCAGTTCCAGCCTCGGCATCCTGCTACCGACGTCACCGGGTACAAAAGCGGTTTGTAAGGTGATGGATGGATGGCATTTTGTTTTTTAGCCGAACAAAGATAATTATGATAATGAAGTGATATTTGCTGGAGTCTGTGCCACACACAGTGAAGGCTGAGCAGCAGGTGGTGACAGAGTCCTGCGATGCCTCGCTGGGATTCGATATTTTGACCACAGTGGATATTGTACCTGGACTAACACCAGCAGTCCCGGTCTAAAATTACCGTTGCATTGAGTTGATCAGACACAGCGAAGACACACATAACCCACACACAGAACATAAAACAGACAAGCATGCACATGCACACTTAGGTACACACACTGCCCACTGGTACAGGCACACTGTGCATGCAGTTCCTCTGAAGTTATCCATCACTTCTTGGCCGTCTCAGTTGACTCACCCTCCGAGCTTTACTCTGGTATTTAACCGCCTTCTTCGTGTCTGATACTGCCCTCTCCACATAGTCTACCGAGTGCTCCACATTGTACTCTATGCGGTCTATCATCTCCCCCTAGGAGAGGTTAGTTACAGAGGAGGTGCGGAGGACGAGCGGACAGGGGGAGGAAGAGGGAGGGGCGGGTGAGGAGGAGGAGGGGGAGGGGGAGGGAAGGGAGGAGGCAGAAAAGGAGAAAAGAGAAGAGGAAAGCCACGGGTTAGTTCGTTGGACGTGCTCTTCTCCATCCTCACCCGCTTGCCGGTCTTTTTGAACTTTTTGCATTTGGGGATGGTTTCCTTGGCCTGCTCCACATATTCCTGAGCCTCCAGCACCCTGCGCTCAATGTTGTCCAACAGTCCACCCTGCACAAAAGACGAGAGAGAGAGAGAGAGAGAGACAAAGAGAGAGAGAGAGAGAGGGGGCTGAGAGGAGCAGCCACATCAACACTGCATGACACCTTCTTTCTACAGCCTCTCCAGGTCGGCTTTTGCATCTCAGAGATGGTTGTGGACGCTTCCACAATGACAATTTAGTTTATGCTTAATCGTGCTTTAATCAACGCGCCTCCACAAAGAAGCCCTCACACTACAGCATCGACCCCAGATCATTTGATTGATTCATCTAAATCAGCGAGAATGACGAGATAAACCAGACCGGAGTGTGACTTGTTAAAAACAGGGGAATCACTGGTGAATTACCTTAGTGTGTTAGAGGAGGCGTGCGGCTCTCTGTTCTCTAGAGCTCAGAGACATTGAAGTGGTGACAGTGTTGTGTCGCAGAGAGGAGGAAAAAAAACAGGGAGAAGAAAGTGCAAAGCTGAGAAATGCAACATTAACAAACCGACAAACTTGTCTGCGAATGATGTGGAAAGGAAAAAAGAAAAAATCCAGTTAATTGGATGATTTACATTCAGGGTTATCAGGAGTGTGACGGGAGAATGAAGCACACGCTGACACATCTGCTGATGAATTATTCGACAATTAAACAAAAATCACTCCCACACCGAAATCACGAGGGGGAAACCTCTCATTGAGATTCACATCACCTACAATTGGCCTGCTAAGATTAGTCATTCAGGATATTTTCTTATCCGTGCTCCTCCAGAGTCGACTCCATCCCCGTCGGTTCAGCCCACACACTCATGCGGAGAGAAGCACCTGAGGCTCAACGTTTCATTCAGAAACAACACGGGCAACAAAAAGCTACATTCTTGCAAATATCAAAATAACCCAACGCTGTTGGGTTGCCAGTTCCAAAGTCCCACATACGAGCTTTTCCCTCGCAGCTCACCAAATCCCAGCTGCAAATAATCACCAAATTCTAATGAACCGATGCCCGAGCCAGTAATTAGCTGTGCTCCATATTCAGTCTTTATTTACTGAGGTATTTAGCAAACAGGCAACCAGATGGAGCATGAAAACATAACCTTCCATCCAGGCAGAAATCCTCCAACTCCTCACGTCTTTTCATGATTTCAAAAATCCTGAATGAGTCCAGCATCTGATGCGCTTGGCTGAGCCCCAAACCTGACAGGTGTGTGGGTGTCGAGGATGGAGAGGGGTGGGGGGGCGTTTTCACCTGACTCTCCACCAGCATGGCCATGTCCATGAACATGTCGTGAAGCTCTCTGATGCTGTTCTCCAGCTTGATGATCTCGTTGTGCCGCGTCTCGATCTCGTTCATGGCCTGCTCGGTGATGTTGTCCATGATGATCTGAGACGGTGGGAGACAGAGGGAGACGGGCAGTCAAGCTGGAGAACGGTTCGATCGGAGACGCCCGCCTCGGGCTCGTTGGATCTCTTACCCCCGAGGTGAAGATGGCCGGGTTGTCACTCTCTAGCATGCTCTCCAGCTCCTCGTTTGTCGTGTTCCTCCCAGCTACAAGGGAATACACACACACACACACACACACACATCTGTAAACCTTGCACTGAAGCTAAACTATATATTGTATAGAAAAGATGTCGTCGGGTATGAAAAAAGAGGCAGAAGTGACTTTTCTTGCAGTACCACGGAAATCCTCTAGGGCCTGGCTCCAAAAAGACACTTTCTCCAATACACACCCAGTCAAAAAATGTCATTTTCCATCATGAAATACTCATTTCATAACTCACACTGGAGTCCCCCATGCCAGCGTGTGATATGGTGGTCAATTTGCAAATAATTCCATGATTAATAAGATGACGAGCATAAAGAATTGGATGAATATGGGCACAGAGGCTCACAGAGGAGAGAGAGAGTCACATTAAGTGGACTGATGGACTGTGTTTACCTCGTTAGAACTGCCAGGTTATTGTCTGACAGCCAGTACGGATCGTATGGATCAGTTGAGGCGGACCGGGGATGAAATGTTATATCCGTCACTCATTCCTCTACCCCCCCCCCCCCCGCCCGGCCCTATGGTTTCTGCTGGCTCCATTACAAGGAATGGCAGCACCAGTGGGTGATGTCACAGAGGGTTGGGGCTTGATCTAAAACCCAGGGATCAAAAATGTGGGTTGTATTAAAAGGTTAACCAAATGCGTTTGATGGAGACGGTAAGAAAACTCCCCTCCTCCTTTGTGTCTGCACGAGGATTAATTAAAGCAAGAGCCGTGCGCCTCACATGCTCATTTTCCCTCTTTTCATCCGTCTGTAGTGCAATTTAAACCCTTTATTCTCCTCTAAATAAAAATCCTGCGTGCCATAATTTAGCATGAGCATCTATTACAGCAGACACGACTCGATTAGTGTCCCTGCGGGACCCCCCGGCACTGTCACTCTGAAAAGGGAGTCCCTGTCTCCCTAACATAGCAGTGACTGCAACAGTTTGCCAGAGAGATGCTCTCTTCTCTCTTTCTCTCGTCTTTCTTCATCACATTTTGCAGATGGTTGCAGATGGGCAACATTTCCCTGTTTGGTACAGTAGTTTGTAGCTTTTCCTAAAGCTTTCTTCTTGCAACCAAACGTATGCTAAGCAAAAAGCTTTATTCTGGTTGAGTGATCATTCAAACCTGTTGTGAGATGAAAGGCTTGAATCTTGGATAGCTCTCAGACAGTCTTACCTGTCTGGGTCCATCTCACATCATTGCCAACTCAAAGCAAGTCTCGACCTAGCATGGACTGTCACGCCTGGACCTCTCAGTTAACTTTGTAAATGCCATTATAAAACCATCTGCTCTCGATTTCCACCCTCTTCTGAGCACTGAGTTATGGCTTGCTATAAAACAATCAATCAGGAGACGTTATTTGTGGCTGGGTAATTAGTTTCAGCTCCGTCTCGTATTTTTGTGAACCTCGCATCTATTGCAGAGGATGTCAGACTTTATCAGGGCTGTTAAATATTCATCACAGCTCCCTGGCAGCCATGTCAACGGATGTATTCAGCTGCAGCAAATGCCCCCGCTGCTCTTTCCTAAATGCACCTACGGGTCAGCGTTCGACTTTATGAGATGGTTTGCAAGCCGCAGGCATCTCCAAAACACAACCCCCCGGTAGGATACCGTGCTGTCCATCCACCACAAGCCTCCAGAAACGCTGCTCTGCACCGACACTCACAGCTCCACCACTGCTGAGCCAACGCCAGCGTGAAACAGTCCAAATCTCAAACAATATCATGACCTCTCACCTCCACATTCACCCCGCGTCTTCCTCATCCACTCCCAGCTGCTCGGTCATCTAATATCAGGATGATTAAAAGGTCGATTCCTCAGCTTCCTTCCTCTCTGGATCTGTTTTGTTTTTGTAAAGCAGACTTTGATCTGGTTTGAAACTGTCATCGTGCCTTGTCACGCTGTAGGATTTCTCCTTGACTGCCTCCTTCCTCCTGTGCACATCCAGTGTGTCATAACACTCTGATACCAAGAGCAAAGACCCATACGTACTTTATATGCTCTGTTATAACTACCTGCAAAACCTAGTCGCCCTTAAAAAGAGACAAGACCACTCCAGGACCACTCCTTGATCCTTAATAGAATCTATCCACCTTATAACCTGTGTCATTGTTAGAGTAGAATAGATTATCCCATCAAGACACTGCAACAAACTATCTCTCAATGAATCAATACTAATTCCTGAAGATTATTCTAGCTCTATCGATGGAGGGATGGATGAAGTTTGGGTCGGGCTACACATCATTTTCAGAGCTTGACATCGAGTCTCACTCTTGCAGATAATCTTTTGACTTTCACCCCCCCCCCCCCTGGCGTGTGTGGCTATCTTTAGCCGGTATCTCAGGGACGACTTATTCAGCACCTTATTAAGTTTGCCTCGATTCTCCGAGGCTCCCGCCGACAAACTTCCCATCGACTGACGCTGCTGGTACAACATCGCGTCCCGCTGCTCCTCCTCCTCCTCCTCCTCCTCCTCCCTGCCGATGCGCTCGCTCCTCATCCGTCTTTATTTTCCCCGACAGAGTTGTCCCACTTCATAAACATTGGCCTCTGCGTTACACCTACGTTAATATTCTGGGCTATGAGCGCTGACTTGGCCCCGCAGAGCCGCTCCTCCCGGGCTCCATTTCTGCTCCACTGAAGTCACAGTCAGCAGCATCGTCTCCGATCTCTCCTCTCTCCTCTCTCCTCTCTCCTCTCTCCTCTCTCCTCTGTCCTCTCTCCTCTCTCCTCTCTCCTCTGTCCTCTGTCCTCTCTCCTCTCTCCTCTGTCCTCTGTCCTCTGTCCTCTGTCCTCTGTCCTCTCTCCTCTCTCCTCTCTCCTCTCTCCTCTCTCCTCTGTCCTCTCTCCTCTCTCCTCTCTCCTCTGTCCTCTGTCCTCTGTCCTCTGTCCTCTCTCCTCTCTCCTCTCTCCTCTCTCCTCTGTCCTCTCTCCTCTCTCCTCTCTCCTCTCTCCTCTCTCCTCTCTCCTCTCTCCTCTCCCCTCTCTCCTCTCTCCTCTCTCCTCTCTCCTCTGTCCTCTCTCCTCTGTCCTCTCTCCTCTCTCCTCTCTCCTCTCTCCTCTGTCCTCTCTCCTCTGTCCTCTCTCCTCTCTCCTCTCTCCTCTCTCCTCTCTCCTCTCTCCTCTGTCCTCTCTCCTCTCTCCTCTGTCCTCTCTCCTCTGTCCTCTCTCCTCTCTCCTCTGTCCTCTCTCCTCTCTCCTCTCTCCTCTCTCCTCTCTCCTCTCTCCTCTCTCCTCTGTCCTCTCTCCTCTCTCCTCTGTCCTCTCTCCTCTCTCCTCTCTCCTCTCTCCTCTCTCCTCTCTCCTCTCTCCTCTCTCCTCTCCCCTCTCTCCTCTCTCCTCTCTCCTCTCTCCTCTGTCCTCTCTCCTCTGTCCTCTCTCCTCTCTCCTCTCTCCTCTGTCCTCTGTCCTCTCTCCTCTGTCCTCTCTCCTCTGTCCTCTCTCCTCTCTCCTCTCTCCTCTGTCCTCTCTCCTCTCTCCTCTGTCCTCTCTCCTCTGTCCTCTCTCCTCTCTCCTCTGTCCTCTCTCCTCTCTCCTCTCTCCTCTCTCCTCTCTCCTCTCTCCTCTGTCCTCTCTCCTCTCTCCTCTCTCCTCTTTCCGATCCGAAACCCCCCCCCCCGGCTGGATACAGTATACCAAAGCAAAGAGAACGCTTTTCCCCACGAAGTTACCAACAATTATCTGGTAGTTCTAAAAAGTAGTTCTAAAGTAGTTGTAAAGTAGTTCTCTCAGTTGCTATGGCTACGTTCATTACGCTGCTGTTATCGAGGCACACCGAATGTAAAGTCAAAACAAAAAAAAAGGAAAGAAAAGTAAACTCTGCGAGTTACAGAAAGCCTGGGGAGCCTCTCGTCTCATTTCTGTTCAGCTTTTACTTGCACGTGAGCACATTCAAAGCCGGAGGTCGACGGGTTCACCGGGTCGTGACCCCTAGAGATGAACCTACATCGTCCTCCTGACCCCACAGCAAAGGTTGCAGCCATTAAGTGGAGAAGAAGAGTTATAGAGCTGTTAAATTAAGGAGTCATTTCCCCTTCTCTCTGAGAGGTCAACTCGCCTATAATTTACCAAAAACTTGCTTAGCACAAGCATTACTAGATGCATCTAGTAAAATGAGTCGAGAGACATTATTTATCCGATATTTGGAGGAATACGCTTATGTCCATACTGCGAAGAAACAGCTGCAGGCTTCGCTTCGTGTTCGCGGAACAGATGAGAAAGTGGCCTCAATGTTCTCATCTAGCATTTGGCCAAAAAAATAAATAAATAAAAGCACAAAATGATTAAAAGGCACATCGGATAATTCATTTTACCAATTATGTAACCGAAACAGACACACACACACATTACTGCTTATTTTGTCAGATATTTCTCTGGTTCCTGGGAGATTTTGGAGGTGACAAGAAAACCTGTATTCATGGGTGTGAGTGGTGTTTGGTGTGTGTGTGTGTGTGTGTGTGTGTGTGTGTGTGTGTGTGTGTGTGTGTGTGCGGGGCAGTAAAGGTGGGCTGATGGTGAGTGATGACGGTCGTAGCCAATGATTGCCTCCCTGAGCAGAATACTGATGAATCCAAGGTTGACCAGGTGTGGGAACACGTCGTGTCTAATCCAAATGTCAAATCCGCATCAAACTGCTGAATTTAATTCAGTCGTGGCTCGGCCACAATAGCAGAGATCAATTCCTCTTTGGCCCGGTAATAAAATCATCTCTGTATCATGGAGGCTAAAAAGCGCAAAAGTGGGTCAGAGTTGAAGGACAGAGAGGGGCAAGCAGTGAGTCATGGGTAATTGTGAAGGAAACAAAAAAGAAAAGAAAAGAAAAAACAAAAAGGAGTAGGCACTCTGGTGCTACCCTGCCCTATTTATCTCACTTCCCACTCACACACACGCACACACACACACACACACACACACACACATAGACACACTCCTCCTTGGCTTTTTTAAAGCCCTGACAGGCTCCGAGGGAGGCTCTGATTTGTTACCATGGAGACCCAAACCCAGAGAAGCCTAACGTGAAGCCCAACAAGTCTCACCATTTATGTTCTATTAAATCATTCATACTATGTTGCTACCAGTAATGGTATTATTTCATTTCCACTGTTATGTAACACAAATGAACTCAGCCCCCCCCCCTCTCTCCCGACACCTCCATAACCCCCCCGGGGAACGGAGCGAAAATCACAAGCAGACTTTTTTTTTTTTACGCCTTAGCTCGCTGCAATTGCACCTGCGGAGGAATGAGAGGAGCATGTGTAGCTTATCTGCACACAAATAGCTCCATCTTGTTGTGATACGGGCGGGTGAGTGTGGGAGGGGGGTGGGAGGGGTGGAGGGGGTGGGGGGGGGGGGGGGTTGTGTTCGTGTGCGTCTTCGCCTTTGTGCCCAGCCATGAGAGGCGAGGGAAGAGTCCGCGGGGGAAATAAAGCAAAACAATCAAATGTCAGAGAGGCCCTGCCATGCCTGCGACCAACATGGCCGCCGTCCTGCTGGGCCTGTCTGCTCGTGGAGGAGGACGGACGCGAGACGCTCTGCGCTCACAATCCGCTCTGAAACATGACAGCACGCCAAAAGCATGACCAGCAGATGTGTTACTATGGTTATCGCTCACTTTAATTAAGTGCGACCGGCTCCTGAAAGGAGGGGGTTTGACATTTTGCTGGGAAGTTTGGTACGAAGAGTTCGAGGGAGAGTCTCAAACATGCTGTCACTTGTTTGTTTAACCCGTGTGAAAACCAAAGTGTGAAGACGCGGTGTGGTTTTCAGGTTTCCTTCACCGGAATGTCTCTTAGGAACAAGCGGTAGCGTGCAGCAACCTGCGGTTTCCCGTAAAACCCTCAGCAGGACATTTGTTCTCTGTGGTTTTGGTTTGGACCAAACAAACAAGACGTCTGTGTGTTAATTAGGGAGCTGTCAAGGTGCCGGTGGGCTGGATAGATTCCCCGTGCCCGCTCTTTGTTCTGAGCCTAAACGACCGGCCTCGTTATCATTGCACAAACATGACGGTGGTGTAATTGTTTTGTTTGTTTTTAATTTAACAAGTGTATCTCTCAAAAACGCACAAATAGCAAGTTGAAGATGGGAACAAAGCAGTCTGGAAGAACAGAACATTTTTCGGATTATTAATGGAACCTATATCAACTTTATTGTTGTTTTTATGTACGTTGGTTATATATGGATATATATATATATATATATATATAAAAAATCCAGCTTGTTTTGACAATGGCTTGTTTTACAGTGCCTCACTGTGTTTCCCTTATCTCTGTATCCAGAGGCAAACAGGAGAGCAGAGAAGGAAACATCAATACTCAGCCTGACAGACCAGACTAGGTTTCCCTGTGTCTGTGTGTGTGTGTGTGTGTGTGTGTGTGTGTGTGTGTGGCGTGTGACACATTCATTGATTCACACACAAAGGAGTCAGAGGGGTTGGCACCGTGGAAGCACAGCTCTTTTTCCATTTCGCGTTAGATCAACATGCTAAACGTAACGTAATCTGAAGGGGGGAAAACGCCTCACTGGAGACTTGAGATCTTTGTGTCCTACAAGACCCGCAAACCCGCGTTTGTTCCTCCTGCCTCACGCTCACACTGCCCGTTCTGGCCGTCTCGGCGCTCTCACCTCATCTCCGTACCCTCGCTGCATGTCTAATCCCTTCCCTGACGACAGGTGATATCAGCCGAGGCCTCCTGTGACTCCACCAGCTGACAAAACCAATCCGAACGGATCTGAGCCGCTCAAAGGAAAAGTGACTCAGGTGTGTGTTTTAGTCCTTTGATTAAACGTAGAAAGTGCTGTGCAAGTGGGCTGCTGTTCTTTTTAGTGGACCACATTTAACACACACACACGCACACACACACGCACACTTACAGACCTGCTGCAGGAGTCCACTCTAAACTGACAGATGGCCAGAGGAAATTACATCTATTACAAGTGCCGTGCAACATAACTGCCCCTGCTCTCCTCTGCCATTACCAGTAAATGAGTCATAGTGTTCTTCTCTGCATGCATATATATGTGTGTGTGTGTGTGTGTGTGTGTGCGTGTGTGTAAGGTGACTGTATCACGATGACTGTTAGGGGCAGCTGGCAGAGTGCAGACTGCCAGGATGCCGTTGCAGAGGCCGTGTCAAGTCCAGGAGTACCAGGACCCGGCGGCTAATACCTGTCACCTGGCATCACGCACAGACTGGGAGACGCAACAGAGAGAGAGAGAGAGAGGGGGAGAGAGAGAGAGAGAGAGAAGGGGGGGGGGGGGGGGGGGGGGGGGGGGGGGGGGGGGGGGGGGGGGGGGGGGGGGGGGGGGTGGGGGGGGGGGGTGGGGGGGGGGGGGGGGGGGGAGCCAGCAACCCTGGCATGTGCGGGAGTCAGGGGTGGTGAGGGGCGTGGGTGTGTTTGTGTCTGTGATGTACGTGTTTTGGAAAGTGCGAGGGCGGCCGTTTGGGTTCGCTACACCTGGCAGCTTCAGAATAAAATGCAGACGCCACGAAATGAAATGAAATTCCCTCTTTGCGAGGTGAGTAAAGCACAGGTTCTTATGTGGCTGCACTCGTCCCTACGCGAGGGCCACGGATGAGATGACTGGGTTGGATGCTGATGGGCGGATGCACTCCAGGGTCTTAGCATCACGCCTGCCTCTCGTTTTGTGTGTGTATGCGTTTGTCTTATGTTTAAATCCCGACTGTAAGGCGGATCTCCCCTCAGGTGCAATGAGTTGCATTAAGAGGAGCTGAGAAACATTATTCTCCATGTTTAAAAGCCCTCTTCTTTTTTTCTCCCCCCCGAAATCAATGCACCTCGTATACTTATCTATCCACTATGTATTTCAAAACTTGCCGTGCGTGTTGATGGATGACTCTTCATCTGTTTAACTTGCGACAAAAAAGCACAATCGTACCTCCAGAGAGATCCGGTTTATTACTTTAAATCAAGACAGTATGTGGGAGGTGGTTATGGATGATGGGACCATCCTGCCAGATTTCACAAAGCAAAATAAAGCGGACATAATGGCCTGCTTCAGCAACCACGTACAGTGTACAGTGATGGAAGTGCTGCGCAGGTGTACGATGACTTGGACGCTGAAAAAAGTGACGGCGACTGTTTGCTTAGACTACATTTTTAGCCTAATTACCATGAAACTAAGGCAGACTGTCCATTGTTCTGAAAGCCAATTATTCTGAAATCCCAGCAGTCTCGGAGAACGTCCCATCGGACCCAAAACCCCAAATCCTGAAAACAAACGCTCACCCCAGACAGACCTGTTGTACCGGTAATGTGCAGCCTCCCTGGACTCGTTTTTTGTTCCTTTAATATCACAGGATTAGAGTTGTTTTTGGGGTGAAGCCCGAGAGGCTGAGGTCTGTGTAGGCCAGAGTCATCGAACTAATAACTGCCATTGAGGGAGGGTTTCTTTTCTTTTTTTTTTGGAGCAATATCCGGTTGTTTTCAGGATAATGGGCTATCAGACAAATGGGCTTTTGGTCCAATGGGACACTGTTTCGTTCTATTTTGATTTGTTAGCAGTGGCATGGCACCAAACTCAGATCTAAGGGAGATATTTCCCACTGATTCCGTTCCTATGATGTGAGAGAAGAACGAGGAATAGCAGTGAGGAAACTATTACAGCACATTTCTCCACATTTTTGCCAGAGGAATGGCTAGGATTACTCGTCATATTCCCCCCTGAAAAGGTGGGATCAGGCTACAGGGCATAAGATCGATCTGACACAGCCAATGGATCAAAAATGAAAATAAGGGCCGACAGTCGGTCGTTTCATCGCCTCTGGTTTGACTTTCAGGCCCCCACATGATGCACCGACACATAGATTAGGACGTCAGAATCATTTTCTGCCATTGTTCTCCAAGTTTGACAGTAATCCCCCTTTCCGGGTGCTGTTAATCCCTCTCCCAGCTCCTCTCCCACCTCCATACGAAACAGGACTTCAAATGTCAAATGACTGAGACATGTCAAGAGGCGATAGCTCTGTCTTGCTTGATTTAAAAGCTCTCATCCCATTTATTTTGTCTTTCATGACCTTGAGGCTGCAGGTTTCATATAATGCACGTATGCATTCGGAAATCTGAGCATTTAAAACCAATAAAAGCTATTGTGCCTGGGATGAGAGAGAGTCTCCCGGGTCTACTCACTGATCTCCAGCTGTCTCTGGATGCGTCCCTTGCAGCGCTCCCTGTAGTCCGACTGGGTGGTGTTGTACTCCGACATCACCTCGACAAACTTGCGGGACAGTGTGGAGTGCTGGAGAGGTGGCAGAAAACCACAACAACAACAAACCAAAACGACAGATTCACTCACTTCACTTCGATGTGGGGCGCAGAAATGGACTCAATAAGTCGATGAAAAGGTAAATGAACAGGTGCAAACACCTGGCTGGTCGATCTACACTGCAAAACGAGTCACTGCAGCTTAGAAAGTAATCAAGACTTCGACCAATGTTCACAGTTTTTTTGCACTGTTTTATAAACCAAACAAATCAATGAATCCTACTACAGTCCTAATCCTAGCAATATACACACTGTGCACGCTACCTGTGTCTTGCGTATCCTCAGGTCAGCCGACGACCTGTTCTGGCCTTCCTCCTGCTCGATGGTCTGCTGGATACCTGTGGATATACACAAAGGACGCACATTGACTTGTAATCGAGAGCCACTTAAAAACGAAGGCTAAGAAAGACAGAGAGGGGAGGGAATAAAGACTTCACGGCCTCTAGAGGTCCGTTACACTACACAAACAAGCTTCACAAGTAGCAGGATGAAAAGTGTGAACGCGGCCCTGGCACACTATGAAGGCTGAGGAGAGGGCGAGGAGGCTCGATGAAGAGCGAGGAGATGCGTTCAGGAGAGCGGGAACGTCCTCGGGAAGCCTCGAGGCGAGCCGGCTGACAGATGATGAGATGCGGAGCTGACATCTTGGCCCGAGGGCGAAGCTCGGGGAGAGATCGGCCCCGGCAACGGAAACAAGGGTTCAGTGTCAGTAGGTCATTCAAGCAAAACGCACCTTTTGATTTAGAGCTTGTTTCGTCATTCTTTTCTGGTGCAGTGGAGCAGACTGAATGGAGATAACACCACCTATGTTAACTCAGTTTCCCTGCAGTTTCAGCTCACACCTGCCCATCATAAGCAATCTGCATATGGATTAAAACATTGTTCCTCTGAATGTCTGATCAGCCTGATTAGGTCTCCTTTGTTACTCGGATTGTTAGTTTTAACTTGGGCTCTCCTCAAGCTCCTGTTGATGGTGATTATACCAGTCTTTGGACCGCAATTTTGTGTTTTCATCTCTGACTGATCTTTTGAATTTTTTTTTCATGTCGATGCCCAAGAGGAACTCGTCTGGCGTGTAGTACCACGGCTTTTTGGCCAATGAAGACACTGGTTGTCCCATCCTAATCCAAACAGAGAAAAGAGGGAGGCTACTTTTCCACCAATATGGTTCGAGAGCTGGTTCCAGGCCTGCGCTTAGTTTAGAACCTGTCTGTTTTCCACCACCAAAGAACTGACTCTGAAACTGAAAAACCGGTTACAGAGTTGCATCACTTCTTTGCTGGGCCAGAAGTAAGAACCAGCGATGGTAATTGAGTAAGCTAGACATGTAAGAGAAGTGATGAAATGGCAGCTAAAGAGGATTAAGAACTGCTGTAAGAACCAAAAAAAGGGCAGCGGTCTCGGTCACTGGTTACATAACGGATGTATACAGTGATGTAATAACGTGACTCTCGAGTGGTTGAAAAGCAACTCACGACAAGTCAGCACATCCCTCCAACCAGCACTCGAATTGTTTCGGTGGAAAACGGTTATGAGACACATTGTCCACCTACACCAGAAAACCTTTAGTTTAGTATTGAGTGGTGCTAATCGATACAGAAGTGCAGTTATAGCCAGGCAGGGTTGTTAAACTGCAGTAAAACTGTGACATAGACAGTCATTACAGCCTACATCTGTCACCGAGATGAACTGGGAATAAGCAATGTGTGGTTGCCCATTAAGTCATTTACGTATCAAGGTATGGATTTTCTCTTTTCAGCTTTCGCTGGTAATAAGCGCCTTCGTCACTGCTCCCTACCATTCCCACCTCAGGACATCACAGTAGAGGAGACGCTGACAGGCATAATAACGCGAATCAAAGAGGCTGTCAGTCTGAGGCCACCTCGAGTATTCAATCAGTGCTACCAGATCCACAGAGACGTGAGAACGTTCACATTTTCCCATTTTTTCTGACAGTTCACCAGGGCAGAGATTCGAGTCCGTACCAGCTCCTGCACATTCAGGGACATTTTGTGAAGCGGCCACACCTGTGTCTACACCTGCGGCTGCTTTTTACTCTCTCCACTCTTCACTCGTCCATGTTAATGTGAGTGTGAGCCGACAGCTTCACCCACTGAACATCACAGTGTCTGCAAAGTGTGTTTTAGCGTTTGTGTGAGTCATGAACTTTAGATATTAAATCTACCAAGATCTGAATCATCCCTCTCCCTCATTTTTTAAGAGAAATTTGCTGACTTAATCCATTACTTTGGCCGGAAACTGCACAGCAAAATGTGCAGTAACTGACGTGAATCCTACTTGATTGTGGATTGATCCCTGCTAGACACACACACACACACACACACACACGCACAGGCCAAACAACACAGGCACATAGACACAGACACACAAAGGTATCCTGTGGCAACAACTGATGTGAACTGGAGTGACACAGTTATAGGCCTGTGATGCAGAGCCTGCTCTGCCTGATAGCGCTTGTGTGCATCAATGGATGTATGCGTGCACACAATATACTACAAGTACAAGTGTGTGTGTGTGTGTGTGTGTGTGTGTGTGTGTCCGTAGGCTGTAGGATGAGGGATAGGGGCGATTATCTTCCAGCTCTCCGTGCTGAAGTCGTGCTCTACTTTCCGACTAGGTACCATAAAGAGATATTTTATCTCTGACCCCTATTCTTTGACACCTGAGTCCTGTTTTGCAGGCGCAGGAGAGTGTTGTACTGAATGACAAAACAAAACGTAGAGCACTGTGGATCTTTTAATGCCATACATGATGGAAAGAGAGAGAGAGAGAGACAGGGACAGAGCTGGTTAAGCAAACGTGTGGCTAAATGACTGGAAAAGAAGTTCCCAGCATGTCAGGAACAGCGGGGACCAGCTACAGCCCCCGATGCACCTGCGTGCAGTATGTTGCTGTATCGTGAGTCAGTGCGCACACACCAAGTGTGAACAGGACTCACGTGCATGTGAATCACTACCTCTGACGCGAATCACTCTCTCACGCTGCACGGCTCACAACGTACGAGTGCAAACCGAGTTGTCTGCTGGCTGCCAAGTGCCATGAAGTTCACTGTCTGTCTGTCTGTCTCGCTCGCCCCCCCCACCCCCTCGCTCTCCCCCGTCACGTCTCATAAGAGACACTCAGCTCGACGTGCAGGTAACTGACGTAGGTAGTACTACTATAATACAGATTTCAGGCCTGCACGTACTGATTGAACTGCCACTTGTTTATGCACTTGTTAATTTCTTTGGTGCATTAACAAAAAAACAGTGGACAGCTGATTGAATTAAGATATTGGCTGGAAATGAACTTGTGTTTCCAGTTCGAAGTCTCTTATATTGTGACTGATAAATGGACATATGGATACTAGGAAGCGAAGGGTTTAATTGGAAGCAGTGATGGATGCAGAGAGGAATTGCAAGCTGCGATTCATGAGCACGAGAGACTTGGAGAAATGTACTCACTCTTTAATTTGGAGCGTATTTTGTTGGCCAGCTTCTTGATGTCTGCCATAAGATCCTCCAGCTCGGCCTTAGTTTCTGAGAAGAGGAGAGAAGAGACGAGAGGAGAGGAGAGGAGAGGAGATCAGTGGACACACACTTACATAAAGACATTCGCTCTCACATGATGTGTGTGTGTGTGTGTGTGTGCTGGACAGTGTCAGAGGGACAGAGCTGATTAAGACACAAGAGACTCTGAATGAATCCCCAAAGGGACAAACGCTCCTTTAGCTTCACCATCAGCATCTTTTTATCTCTCTCCACACCCACAAACAAACCCTGTGCTGTGTGAAGAAAGTTAAACTCACAGGGGTATAAAAAATCTGCTGTTTTGGCAACGGGAACAAGAGAAATCAGGATGCGGGAGTGCGGCACAGTCAGGCCTGCGACGGGGTGGATGTATTGTGCTATTAGCGTCTGGAGCGGGGCAGATCTGAATAATGACCAATCAAATCAGGAACTCTCCTTCAGCTTGGCGCGCTGACAGGTTTCTAAATGGAAACTGTTCTTGTCCAGGGGCCACAAAAGCACAAGAGACTCACAAAGCCCCGCCATACGCTAAATACATATAAAGAATGTAACGCGGCTGAAATAAACGAGGGATTACGGTTTAGGGTCAGAACACACAGTGAGGTGGGGAAAAGGTCCAATACATAAAGGACATATTTACTATAATGTAGTTCATGCGCTATATAATGTGCTGCAAATGGCCGGGGGACAAAGAAAAGTCATTTTCTCAACGTTTGGGGAACATATTCATAAAATATCTCTGTATGCTGCACTTCCTTTGGGACGTGGACCCACACACAAATCTTTCACTTTCTTTGCCTTGCAGGTTGAGATTATCGAGGTAATCTGGTAACTCCACATGCTGCTAATTTCACCCCATTATTGAAACACACATATGAGGGTTTTGAAAGGTGGACTTTCCATGTTAGAGAGGATTTCAATACTTAAGATTGACATTTTACCAACACTTCTAAATGTATTCCAGATGTTCCCAATCCCATTCTCCAAAACAGTGATCAAAGACATGAATGGTCGATTTACCCACTGATTTCTATGTACCATGTATGACTCTTCTGTTTATGTATGATATGGCTTCAGCCCCCACTGTTTTTGTTGTTGTAGGCGTTTTTTGTCTTGTTTTTGTGCTTGTTTATATCGGTTTGTGTTTATGTTCATTTGGCCATCCATAATGACATAACCTTCCATTCATGTGTCCCCAGCCTCTTACTTTA
Organism: Karalla daura; assembly: GCA_029224185.1. Lineage (NCBI taxonomy): Eukaryota > Metazoa > Chordata > Actinopteri > Chaetodontiformes > Leiognathidae > Karalla > Karalla daura. Next base: position 20,805,299 of record CM055198.1, read on the forward strand.
TACTTGTATTTATCATTTTTCTTGCTTTATTTTTAGTATACTTTATCATACTTTACAGAACAGAAAAAAAATCCAATGCTGTTGCATGTTGTAGCTTTTTGGTCAGAATAAGAAATGCTTCTTACACATCACATTATACACAAACTTAACTTTATTACACTGAAAACACATTTACTGTACGTTAAATAGATTGTCCAGGTCAACTTGTCTATTGCACTTCCTGTTATAATTGCACATATATTCCACATATCTCACATAGATTATGGTTATGCAATCCTCAAACACACACACACACACACACACCAACTTTCCTTTTCCTTTCATCATCTTGAGCTGTACACAGCAGAAACTACAGAGGGCTCTGTCTCATTTCACATCACAAGCTATTTTATAAAATTGTTACTCTTCTGAAGACCATGCCCTGGAGACGGGCTCTATGAGAGCCCCTACGACACAGCTGGGTACAAGGCAGGTAAGATGATGGATGGATGGATGGATGGATGGATGGCTGCTCTATCCATGTTTTACTGCTTCCATCATTTATCATCTTTTCTTCCATGTGCCTCTGGTACTAGTGCCATAGGAGGAGTGGGACTTGCAAACAGATACCATCACAAGCGTTAGTATTTGCTTTCCGACCTCCATATATTGTGTCATTAACCATTCATCAAAGGTCCATATGGCGCACACATGCTAAATAGGACGACATTCATTTTCTGGTCAGAGAGAGAGAGAATCAGGAGAGAAAAGAGGGAGAGAGAGGAAAAAAAAACCCTCTCACACACTTTCCTCTCACATGCACACTTTACCCTGGAGCATTAATTGCCATTTTTAGCGCATTGCAAAAACGTGAGAAAGTAATTTATTATCTGAATGCCATATTCGAACCGAATCTCCATATGTTAACAAGCCTCTGGAAGCCTGCGGACTGTGGGGGGAAAGAACAGGGTCCTCAAAAGTTGCTCCAGTCAAACTATTCAATCAAAAGCAAACCGCCTGCAGTGCCTCTTCATAATGAGTTTGTTTCTGCGTGTTACCTGCGCCTCCATAAATTACAGAGATGAGAGATGGGAGGAGCCGCACTACTAAACTGGAGCTCACAGCCAACATCTGCATCCCATTTCAGACTCGATGGGAAATTGGATTCCACTTTAGGGAGGAGGACTTCAATCTCAGGGTGACGTTTAATTATTAAAATGCAATTTTTGCATATTTTACATCTTCGGAAAGAAGCCAGAGAACTACGAGGTAACCACATCGTCTCCTTCCTCACAGCTTCACGTTACCTGAACGCTGTTCCTGGCAGTTTTTGGGAGACTCTGAAATTATCCCCAAAAGCCCTGAAAACTCAAAAAAAAGAGCAGACAACTACCAGTGAGGATGTGCTGTTTGTTAGGTATGTCATTTCGGTCCTAATCACAAAACACTGGCTGTGATAAATCCTCTGACCAGCTCCAGCTGTGACAGATAGCGAACCTATTACCCACTAATCAGCAGAGCACTACAAGCGTTTAATCTGCTTAACAGACATATCGGCCGACATCAGCCTCGGCTCGGCGGGACAAAGCCGCAGACATGCACAGCCCTGACCGATAACACGGTAAGTCATATAATGACTTTTTCTTTCTTTCTACCAGGCCTCAGGAGACAGGGTGAGCGACGTACAGGACAGGTGTTTCCGGGGATGGAGGGACTCCACTCAAAGTGTGAACCACCTGGTCAGAGGTGTTTCTGATGGGTCTCCGAGATATCGTCACACTACAACACCCCCGGCCGCACACACAGGATCACGCTGGGATTCATTCACGCCTCAGAATCTGGAAACGGCAAACAAACGTGCAGCAGAGCGCACTTCCAAGTGCAATAATAACAAGATAAAATGAGGTACGATTCTGAAAAAAAAAGCAGAATGAAAGGGGAAGATAAATACTGATGATATGAGGATGCACACAGAAGCTAATCCAATCCGGTAGCTGCAGAGGAAACCAACAGTAATTCAATTAAAGTATTTGAAGCATGAGATATCAAATTCTGAAGAAAGAACTAGATATGAAGACGATTTTTTTACCCCCCCACCACCCTGCTGATAATCATAAAACAGACAAACAAAAACAAACCGAAACATTCGCAGCATCACCGTATCCGTGGCATACATTTAAATAAAATTGCGCCTCGTGTCGAGAATCTTCTCGCCCGTGGCGAAGTGTAAGCAGCGTAGAGCGGGTTTACCAGGGTCAGAGTGGTGGGCTGAGGTCCTTAGGGCAAAATGAACAAGCAGCGCTCCATGTGTGTGTGTGTGTGTGTGTGTGTGTGTGTGTGTGTGTGTGTGTGTGTGTGTGGAGTGAGAGTTGCTTCACAAGTGCAGTCAGTTACGCTGTAGCTTATAGACGGCCGTTTCTGGGTTTAATTATAGTCAGGCGGTCGAGTTCTGCGCTTCCTGGTTTCCTCACAACTTCCCGAGACGCGTCCGTCGATGTGTGCGGGCATGAAGTGGCGTCCCTCTCGTCTGCGGGCGGTTATGTGTGCTAAGGAGTTAGATTACACCCCCCCCCCCCCTCTCTCTCCCGCCCTCCCCCTCCCTCGCCTCCCCCCCTTTGGTGGTTACCACCAAACACGGGAGGTTCAACCCACTCGATCAAGTGTCTATTCAGCCTCATTATTGTCCGCCTGAAAAGAGGAAGAGTGTGCGCGCGGGCGAGTAAGTCGAGGGAGAGGAGAGAGGGAAGCAAATTAGAGGGCAAAACCAAGGAGTCAATTGAGCTGTGGCTTCACACTCCATCCCTCTCCCAGACGCTCTCAAATGAAATCTTCAGGTCACGCTTGTTGCCATCATTAAGACGGCGTTGCCATGGCGACGTGTGCAGTCGCCGGCTTCGGATTGTTTCAAAGTGGCGGAGGGAAAAAAGGGAGCGAGAGACAGAGAGAGAGAGAGAGAGAGAGAGAGAGAGAGAGGGAGGGAGATGCTGAGAGGCAGGAAGGGATGGAGGGAAGTGTGTGAGAGCTCGAGGAGAGAGGATAAAACGCACCGTGCTCCAGGATTTCTATTAAAATATAATGAACATTCCGATTGTCGGTATGGGTCCATTTCCTACCTTTTACCTGTGAGTCAGAAATAAATGCTGTAAGATGAAGTTACGAAGGAGACGACCTGGTCTCTCTGAGACGTATCTACGTGACCTTTTTCTAAAAGGGTAATATCCTCTGAAACCAGCATTAGATGGTATAAAATCTATAGAATAACACCAGACTATTCTCTGGAATCCAACCTTGAAGGCACTCACTAGGACAGAAAACAACTGTCCACACAATATCGAACCAGAATGAGTTCATTCAACACTTCCCTATTTCCCTTATTTTCCATTCACTACAACATCCATACAAAGAACTCTGCCGTTCGAGGCACATAGCGTAGTTGTACATCAACACAAGAACAAGAATGAAACAAGAATTAAAAGATAATATGACAATATGCAGAGCACAGGCTATAAAGATATCTGGATGTCCATTCATCCATCCATCCATGAGATAAAGAGTCAAACATATGCATAAAGAAATGCATCGTTGCATGCTAGGGCGTGATGCATCAGCTGGTGAGTGTGCAGCTCATGACGGAGAAACTCTGCCTGCTGAAACACATCAAGCGCGTGTCACCTGCGGTGGTGAAAATCCTCCTGCGACTCTGCAGCTTTATTACACCAGTCGATAAACACAAATTATTTCTTGTTGCGACGTGTTCCGGGCAGAAACATCGAGCCTTTTCCTGGCAGCTAATCCCGAACCGTACAATCAACCTCCCCGGCAATATGTCATTTTTACACTTTCTAACGATGCTGGGGAGGTGCTGGACAAGCACCACGCTTCATGTTTCCCACTGTTTAATTTGCCAGTTTCTAGCAGCAGCTTTTATATTTAGCATCAGCCGCTTTCTTTGCACACATTACCCCCCCCCCCCCCCCCCCCCCCACCTTCCCCCTCTCCAAAAGAAACACCACATTTGAAGCCGAATATGATCGCAACCTTGACGGACATCTCACCGGCTCCAGCATCGTTCGCTACCTCGGGCAGATCTGATTTCAGCCTCCATGTCTACTGATCACGATGGGGCCTCCATCACTTAACTTATTACTGTGATTTAATAACAGATAAACATCCTGGAAGTCTTGGCCGTCTCTCCTCTGCCATTACGCTTCGATTCCTCCAGCAGCAGCAGCATCTATCCACACACACACACACACACACACACACACTCAGGTTTCCTGTTCTCTGTCACAATCAGAGGTCCATCGATCACCCCGATAAAAACCTTATTATTATGACATCGACACAATGAGAGCGTGTCTGTCCGTGACACTGACAAGACACCGAGCCGATCCCGCTTCCTCCTCTTTGACTCGGGGGTCAATCGCTCCCGTTCCAGTCTCTAACCTGCCGCCGTTCGTTATCTCCCAGCAGCCTCTCTGTCTCCCTCTGTAAATATATTACACAGTCCTCTGTGTGTTTGTCCCGCCTATTGATCGTCCCGAGTCCAGCTGTCTGATGATTCAGAGAGACGCGATCTGAGCTCGTCCCTCAAACGTCGCCGATCTCGGCCTGACTCAGGTAATAACAAACTGGCAGCGCTGATAACGTTGGAGCTCAACCCCCCCCCCCCCCCCCCTCCCCCTCCCCCTCCCCCCTCTGCCTTTTCACTCTGATTGATCTGTTTGCTGCATTTAGAAACGCTGCTATTTTAAAGCCGCTGGTCGCTGCACATGAGGGCGAACGAGACGGAGAGAAGAACAGAATAGAAACCGTAAATGGACCGGTTCTTACATTGTGCTTTTTCACAATACACGCATGCAGCTTCACAATCGGCCATTCACATACTGTACACTGTTTACAGAAGCCACTCAGGGACAGTCTGGCATTCAATATCTGGCCATAGTTCAACATGTAGGCAAGCAAGAGAATCTGAAAACCAACCCTCGTAGAGTATGCAGTTTTTTCCCCATATAAAGTCTTTTTTCGAGAGCACTGCATCAAATCTGAGAAATGCACCGAGGATGGTTTGAGCCGGAGCGGTCTGGATGTGGCTACATTAGCCGCTATTGGCACAACTCATTAAACAAAGTGTCAGTGGTTGCATGGCAGCTTTTGGCAGAAAGATTCATGGATTTCTATCGTCGTTATTAGAACCGAATCAGACGAACGCTATCGTTAGCACCTAGACGAGACGGAAACATTTCTACCCCTAGAAACCAATTAGGAGGTGCACCTCTGCCACAAGTAGAACGCAGAGCACCACCAACTCTGTTTTAGCCTCCAACAAAAAGCAGCTGCGAGTTTTTTAACAAACACTCTCTCCCTCTCACTAACAACCTCAGCGTCTCCTGCAGCGCCTTCCGGCTCAGCCCGAGAAAGATGCTGTGAGCGTTGCCGTCACTTTGAACTCCCGACACTTGACATTTCAGTCTGGATCACACCGCAAACACCTCACGTCTGTCCCCGGCCGCAGGTTCAAGGGTCAAAAGGACGGGAGGGCGGTTAAACTGATCTATTCCCCATATGTGAAAGAGTTAACGCTCTTGATCTGACCTTGGCTTTGGCAGCTGCACATTGTGTTAACCTCGGTTTAAGTTTAAGTGGGGTTTTATTATTCCACACAGCTTTGATGCGTGCAACAGTTAGATCGGACTGTGCGAGAGATGCAAGAGGAAGGGAAATTGTGAGAGATGAGGGAGGGAAACAATTAAAGAGAAGAAGGCTCGGAGAGAACAATGGGAATGCACGCAGCGCTGGGGGGAACTTACACAACACTTCTTAAAATTTGGTCGCGGGTGGAGGAGGTTTGGCAAACAGCACTCCGAGGGAGGGAGGGAGGGAGGGAGTGCACTCAGCCAAAAACTAGACACTAGAAATAGTAACACTCACACAGGCTGCAATTAAAACAAGCTTCTCCAGAGCCGAGGACTTTCAGGAGTCAGAGGAAAGATGCTCTTTAGAGTCTGGAGGCTGAGGTGTCGGAGGGCAAAAACCAGACAGAAAAACGTCGTGAAATCACAAGAATCTACGCAGCTAATGAAACAGGAGGTCTGAACGTGTTTTACAATAGTTGCAGGGCCACATATAGACAAACACAAGACAGTTAACACTCGGTTAACATTACTCAGTCTACGTAAATTTGTGGACTTATCCTCCAGCCCACGACGTTTGGAGTTTGATCACTAAATTGATCCGAGACTCTAAGTCCCAAAGCGGCGAGAGCAAACACGAGTCTGATGGCACTTTCCAGCATTGATTTTTTACCCTCTTCGAAGTTGTGTAGACAGCATTACAAGGTACTACTCCAGGCGTCTCGTCTCAAATGGTTGTAATGTACAAACCAGGGGTGGGGGGGGGGGGCTCGTCGGGATCAATCTCTGGATAGCGATAGTAGTGGCGCTCAGGTTTCCTCCCACGCACACACAGGTTGGGTTAACTGGACGCTCTGACCTTCAGGCTGAGTGTGATGTCATGCACGGGCAGATTACCGCACTTAATGCCATTCATTTGATTCGTTTGTGACTTTGACAATGCAGTTATGTAGACATTTGTAAGGAGGAGACTAGAAGCACTGATTAGATCCAGCTCACAAAATGGTGTTTTTCCTGGAGTTGTTCAGCCTCTTCCACTGTGGTATTTTGATTTACTGTACTACTGTACTACTGTACTACTGCACTACTGTACTACTGTACTACTATATCACATGCAACACCAGGAAAATGACTATATGGGCTGTGAGTCACTCGGCAAAAACAGACACAGGATTCAACTATAATCTGCTCCTAAATCTGCAAACAAGCCATTCAGCTATTGTCAGTTATTGCCTATAAATCCAAACATAAACTTGTTTTTGTCTGTGCTAACCATCCGGTCACTGTGTCACCTAGCTTCACTTCCTAGCATGTAACCTGCAGACACGTGTTATTAGGGCAGGCAATATGAAGCATGGATACAGTCAAGTCTACAGTATACAGTCTATTGATGGTTGGGTAAATGTTGCATGTGTTATTATAAGACTTATTAAATCCATTATCCGTGTTTCTATTCAGGTCATAGCTTCACATATCAACTTGGGACAACTCCTGGGATAAGCCTTAAAAAACAAACAAACAAACAAACAAAAGACAAGCAAAAACTGAGACGTGCTGCTGTTCAAGCTCGATGAACAATCCTGCAAAACAAAACAAAACAAAACAAAACAAATAATGCAATTATATCATGAACAATTCCATTCAACCGTGCCTCTAAATATGAAAAGCATCCATGTCTTCCCATCCTGCATTAGAGGAATGTGCTCATGAGGTTCAATACCCATTATGACCCCAGGGCTATTACCTAATCTATCATCATTATTGAACCCACTATTACACGCAGCCACTGAGCGCAGCCCACACAATTGCACAAATCCTTAACAGCGGCTGCAGCGAGGCAAACAACAAAAACAAAATCAAAACAAATCAAAAGTACTTGCTGTACATCACAGTACTGTGGTGGAAATTTGCTGTGCCTGATTTTGGGAGGGGGGGCTGGGGTGCTAATGCAAGGGTCAGAGCAATACTATAAAGGCTGAGTGTGTTTGGTAATACCAAAAAAACAGAAAAGAGAAGGAGGAGAAGGAGGAGGAGAAGGAGGAAGGAGGAGGAAGGAGGGGGACTCTGGGGTCATTAAGCCAGCCAGGTAGGTGGAGGCCGGGGCGATCCGATTATGAAACAGATGAACCGTGACAGAAACAGAAGGTTTACCGTCTCACAATGCTACGCTGCATTGAGAAAAGGCCTAAAGTAAGAACACACACACACACCTGAAGTGTGTGTGCGTGTTTTCTCTGCCACTGCTCCATTATCCTGTTTATACACAGACCGGAGGGAAAATGAATGGTGCCGTGATCACCTTTGCTGTCAATAGCGCACATATGAAGATGAAGCACCTGTTTCAGCAACATCCACAATGGTCTGTTATGATGCTGGAGGGGAGGAGGCCAGAAGTAGCTGAGACTATAGTCGGGAGAGGAGATGGAGTCTGAACTGTGAGGGAAACACGTTCAGAGGGCAGAAATGTGGTGAGAAAAACCAAAACAAGGAAGACAGAGTTATTTGTTCTTCAACATCTAAATGAAGAGAGAGTACATTAGCCTTTTATGTGGGTAACATGAATGAGCGTAGACACTATAGCCCATCAGCTTTCGCATTAAAACGCCATTTAGCCGCTAATTCTGATGACACACTCCAGCGGGAGCAGAAATGTCAGAATCGCAGGCGGTTCGCTGCAGCAGGACAACATAAAAACACACGCAGAGTTACACGTTGTTTCGTGTTCAGCTCGACAGGTGCACAGACAGGAAGTACGCGTGTGGAGCCAGCCAGAGACGTAGAGAGGAGAGATTCACTGGGCCGGTTCAACACCGGACACAGCGGGTCACCTCCCGAGGACAGCGTTGGCCTTTACTGATTGATTACATTTAGGACAATTCATTACTGCACTCCCACTGCACAGTGACTGAGTTATTAGTGTATCTGAGTGCAAAAACTGTATTCACGCTCCCCCCAGGATGGATTCCTGTGCTGTACAGCCATTAGATCTAGATCTTCTCTTCTCTTCTTGGAGACTGGTCTTCTTTTCCATTATATCACATACTTAAATGAATGAATTTACATCACCTGACCTGCATTTATTCCATCATCTTTGGAGAAATCTCCTTGAGAGAGAGAATTCCTCTCAAGGGAAAACTGTATCCTTTTTGTCCTATTTAATGTCTTAAATTGGACAATAAGGTGGTTAGATGTGGTTAATTTTTTTTTGCATAGACTTTGTGTGTTTTCTCCATGTTTGCATGGGTTTTCTCCTTCCTCACACAATCCAAGAGGAGGTGAAGGGAGTGTGAGAATGGAGAATGATGTGTATGTGTGTGCCCTAAAATGGATTGGAGACCTTTCCACCATTCAGGTATAAATCAGGTTAATAAGACGGATGGATGGATGGATGGATGGATGGATGGATGGATGGATGGATGGATGGATGGATGGATGGATGGATGGATGGATGGATGGATGGATGGATGTGCTTCACCAAAACCTTCTCGTTACTATTGCAAGTAAGTAGAACATGATACAACATGCACATTGTTGCAGCAAACCATCGAATAGTTGCACTCATGCAGGAGAATTAGCATACTAGCGAGCTAGCTAAATGCTAGCTACACGCAACAGAGAACAGGGCTGTGCATTCGTCATTCATTTCTTCAGCCTACCAGAGACATTTTTACAGAGGAACCTGGTAAGCGTGAAGCTTTCCATGCCGTGCCTTTCAATATTTTTTGGGAGGGGCGGGGGGGGGGGCTTCCCATCGTGTCCTCTGTTGATAAGAACGAGGGCAGGATTGTGTTTGCAGATGAAATGTTAATGGTTTTAGTCGATGGGGGTGTTCAGATAATTCCAGCCTCTGCCAGCGGCTGCAGAGCAACAGGCAGACAGCGGAGAGCATAACGACCTCTGTGTAATGAACGACCCTGACATTTACATCACTTGCTGACTGATGTGCATTTATCAGGCAGACACGCGCACACGTATGCACGCACGCATCGATTCCAGCCACAAAGGGAGCGACCTGTGGAAGAATTCCTCAAATGCTTAATCTTAAATGCGGCACATGGCCTCGACGCTGCCGCTGTGTCGTCCGGGCTCGTCTGAGGCCCGACGCTGCAGGCAGATCGATGCTTTTCTCCCGGAGGTGTGAAGGATGGGATTCGGGAGTGATTGGGTCGTGTTCCCACAGTGAGTAACACCCCCCCCCCACCCTCCCGGGAGAGCAGGGGTCCAGATCAATGCTGCCGACATACAGAGCGAGGAGGAGGAGGAGGAGGAAGCAGAAGAAGAAGAAGAAGAAGAGGAGGAGGAGGAGAGAGAAACTGAAATATCTGATGCTTCAGGAGAAGTGAGGATACAGAGCAAACGGGACAATTGAGGGTTTTTAAGAGATCTCAGTGTGAGAATAGCAGCTGGGAGAGAACAGAGCGGCCGACTGGCCCGGAACATCTTCAAGGATGTGTGACTTCTATCAGAGTCTCCATCGACAGCACGGCTTTTTACCTCTCCGAAAAATTGTCCTTTATTCCCTCAATCGCTGTGGAGGAATGGAGTCATTTTTCCTCCTTTCGCTCTGTGTAATGTGGCACGATTATCACGCTTTTTGCCGCCGCGGCACAATAAGACTCAAAGGCGACTTTGGGCTTTATTCTTTTTCAGCTTTCCATTAAGAGCTTGTCTGAGTCATTACTGAGTCACCGCGACTTTAAAGCTGAATGTTTGTATCAGAGCGTGTGCGCAAAATGGCCAGTCTCAGCTTGGTTGAATGAGTCCACTAAATCCCAATGAATAACACCTTCACACAGAAACTCAGCAGCTGCTCTAGCTTTAAGAGAATACCTTAATAATCAGAGGTAATAGAGTTTGCATGTGAAATGACACATAAAGGAGCAGTTATGCAACATCTGACACGTTTTCGAGATGTGTCAAGAAGCCTGAACCGAAACCGAGATCTTTGCCACAGATCCTGAACGTCCCTGACCTCAGACGTCTCACGGGTTGCCCTAAAACGTCTTTGATGGTGGCTCGGCGGTCGGCAGAGGTCAGCCGGTGTTGGATTTGAGAGAATAAAACAAGAGGAGAGAGGAAAGACAAAGGGGCCTTACTCTCATCGGGGTTAGGGGAGGCGAGGATGGCGCTGTGCTTCCTCTTCACCTCCTCGACTTTCTCCGCCAGAGACTCGATAAAACCCCGGATCTCCTCCACCTGTCAGGAGAGAGAGAGAGAGAGAGAGAGAGAGAGAGAGAGAGAGAGAGGGAGAGAGAGAGACCAAAAGGCACTTAAGATCTGCTCAGTGCTGAGGCAGGAAGCAGCAGTGATTAGCCTGAGTGATGTTGATAGAAACTGAGCTCAAGATGTCATTATCATATTAGGCAGAACGAAAGCAGAGCGAGGCAGGTTTAAGTGACAGAAGACACATACGTGTGTGTGTGTGTGTGTGTGTGTGTGTGTGTGAAGGTTTTTCATGTTTATCTGGGCTCAGATATCTTTTCTCTCAGACGCTCAACCCCAGGAGCTACCTAATCACCCTGCACACGCAACCTCCTCCACATACAGCTGTTTTAATGCACTACAAACACTGCAGTTTGACTTCTTTTTTAATGTCGTTTTAAAGCAGGAAACGTGATTCGCTGTAGCCAATCCCGGACGACTTTCCCTCCGCTGCGGTGGCAGCGATTAGAACAAATGCTCCTGAAAATCCGGAAAGACTAGCATGGAAGTAAACAGACATACTCGGCTGACTGAAAATAAACACATCAGCCTAATGATTCCCTGACACCTCTGGAGTCGGCCAGACTTTTTGGCTCGTTACCAGGGGATGGAAAGCAAAGAAGATCACCGTTAGGATGGACTGAGAAGTTATTTTCTTTCTATCTGACATTCCCTGCATTGGTTTCTTAGGATAACACCCATCGACACACATCTGGATCTCTATAAAAAGGTGTTTCTATCTCCTGCTAATAAACGACAGCTGAGGCGTCTGAGGTGAAAAATTAAATAACCGATCTCAAAAGACAAATCACGTGCTCTTTCTCTCTTTTTCTGGCGTGTTTTTACACGTTATTTTCTTTGTGCAGATCAAACAGATGTGTGACATTTATAACAAAGCTAGATCCGCCCCCCACCTTTCAGCTCATATTCAGCATTTAACCCTGAAGGGTTTGTCTTATCAATAGTGCATAAATCCTGACCCTGGAGCTGCATCGGACTCATGTCCTCCTCTGAACTCTACACTTCACAGCATCATCTGCCGCCAAGATCTCAGTCTGACACTCCAACCAATCACTCCTCTTCCTCACCAGCGGCGCTGCCTCTGGCCCGGGCAACAGCTGGACAAGCAGCAGGTCACATCTGTCCGTGACATCATCAATCTCCACTTTCATCTCACTCTGTCATCCGCCCCCCATCACCAGCTCCTCCTCCACACCTGCACCGCTGCAGGTCCTCCCTCCACCTCAGCTCCCTCTCTCCATCCATCCATCCATACATTCCTGAGCTTCTCCCTCCTCCCTCCCTGCCTGGGTCATTACTCGCTCGTTATCTCTTTAATTAGCGACCTGATTGGATCTGTTATTTATTTCATTTTTTAATAACGACGTAATTGGCTCTGGAGAGCCCCTGCAGCCGCACGAGCCACGGCGGGGTTCATGTTAAATAACGGCAGACAGACAGGTGAGGAGAGGTGGAAAAGTTAAAAGAAAAGAAGGGTCGGAGTGAGACAGGAACGTAGCAGGAAGGAGATGAGACCACGCCGAGCCTCTTCAGTTCAGAGACCGAGCGTCTCTCAGATCTCATAAGACATCAGGCAAATTTTATTGGAGTGGCAGGAAAACTAATTCCCAACACTCACATACGTACAAGCAGAGACAAACAAACAGGGCACGACTCACAGTCCGATGTCTCAGATATCATTATTATCATTATTAACTCGACATACTTGTGCCCACTGTGGCATTTGTCTGCTCTAAATGTCAGTCAAATCGTTCAGATTTGACAAAAAAAGACAACGACATGACATTCTGATCCTGTAATTTCGCTTGTACCTCAGTTGGAAATCTAGGTTTTATCTGGTAGGGAGAACGGCAACACGGCTCGAGGCCACGTCGAGATCGTCTTGCCTTCGCTCGCTTCATTCTTGCATCATCGGGCGCAGGAGTTTTTGGGGGGCGTGATATGATTCTTGCAAGACACCGAGGAGCTGTATGAGGCCGTGTGCACCTCACTGTATCACAAACAGATAAAGATAAGCACGGGCAATGTTTTAATCATCTCTATTCAGACTCCCTCTGAGCTCTGTTTTAGTCTTATGTCGCCTCATAAGGCGTTATAAGGAATTATGAACAAACAGATGGAAATTCAGAGCGCTGTTGCCTCACAGCATGGAGGTCCATGGTTCGAATCCAACTTGGACTGAGGGCGTTCATTTCGTGTGTAGTTTGCATGTTTTCCTTATGTCTGTTCAAAAACACACGTTTACGTCACGTGTGACAGCAAACCGCATCCCTCCCAGAACGCGTTTACGGCACCGTAAAGCGATAAAAAGTGAGATTACGTTGTTCCATGTTTGTATTAGTACGTAAACTATCCGCCTGAGGTTGAGAGCGACCCGAGCTTTTCCGTAGTGATACGGTGAAGTCCTCACGTGCACGCCAGACATTGCGGACGCACACGCGTGTGCACGGGCTTGTGTCAAAGGTGTGAAGTCAACACGCAACATATGGCCCAGACTTGCTCCAGCATCCAGGCCGAGGAAACAAGGTGTCGAGGATAACAGTTTGAGTCAGAGAGTTAGAGACTTCATCACAGCTCTACTCAATAGCAGAGATATAGTACAGTACAGCCCCTCCCCCCCATCCAAAATACCCCTGTCTGCCCATATCTGCCCATATTTATGTTTACTTCCAATTTCTAGAGCATGTGGCATTCATCTCATGGGGGTTGGAATGTGAGAAACCAACTGGTTCTGGTAGAAACCAGCAGAATACCTTGATTTCCCTGTAATAATGGTGCTGGTCCTCAGCTTTTTATGCAATTTCTAGATGTTTTTTTTACTTAAATGCATTTATGTATGAAGTTATACTGCGGTATAGAGCAGTAAACTGTAAAAGTCGACGCCTTTTTTAAAGCTTTTTGTTTCCATGGCTTCACGGGATGTTTTGTCAGAGATGAGATGCGGTGTAGTACTCAGTTCACTCTGGTTCATTATGGGGCAAAACCAGAAGCCAAAACACAAACACCACACACGCATCATGAAATCAATATCCACACTCTGAGGATCATGTTTACGGTGCGAGTGAGGGACCGGGGGCTCGCTCCACCGCTTAATTAACAAACACAGTCGGAGCCAGAGCCGCCTCCTCCTCTCCCTCTCTCCCTCTCTCTCTCTCTCTCTCTCTCTCTTCCCCTTTTAACCGTTCCGTCTCGCTGTCTAACTTATTAACATCCGAATCCAAACCCGACCCGCTCCCTGTCGACCACCATACTACCTCGTTTCACTCAACTTCCTGTTTCATTCACTCGTTCCCTGGACCCGCTTTGTGCCTCGACAGTGTTGCAGGGTTCTGCTGGAGCCTATTTGCCAAGAAAATGGTTTCCAGCACTGGCTTGGACTTCTTTCAATCTGTAAACCAGCTGAGAGACATACGACGTCTATGTATATGTCAGTTATGCCGTTTTTACTGCTCTGCTTTTCTATTCCCTACTGTCCTTCTTCAGCTACTGTTTCATCAAAAAATGGTGGCCATGTTGTTCATGTTGGTCTCATAAACCACACTCTGACAAGCTGGCCCAGCAAAGACATAGAGCTACTCTAGAACCATTTTTTTGGGAGCCAGAACCAGTTCTTTCTCAGCGTGAACTGTCAGAGCAGAGTTTTATGACCTGTGCTAACAACCAGGATATCGGGATCCGGTGATATGTCCTGGTTTGTCCTCGTCAGCCCACTTTTCTATGTGAAGCAAAGGAAACCAACAAGGAGGTCAGGTGAGCAGATACCAGGGGGTTGGGCGCCTCTCCCTGTGAATAATGACATTCGTGCTGCTCCATTTATCCCATTTCCACCTAAACCATGACCCGGAGAAGGACCTGGATGCATGCATTAAAACGCCACTGATATCCCTTATACACGATGGGTCGCATTAGGCCGCCTGACGGCCCAGAGCAGATATTCCCTCTAAGTAATGACACTTTATGGCAGTGATGGGAGCCGTTCGTAGGTGCGGCCCCGGCTCGTTCTCTTGCCTCTCAGCTCGGCAAACAGTGCGCACAGCGAGAGCTACGTAGCGCTTACAATTTCCATCCTGAATGGAGAAATCTAAATGCTAATGCAGGAAGGAGCGGGGGAGGCGGCGGGGAGGGTGGGGGGGGGGGGTTAAACTGCTGAGAGGGGGGAGGCGGCGGCGGCTGGAGCTGCGTGGAAGCAAAAATGAACGAGCCGTGGATCTATTCATGTCCTGCCCCGGCTGCATGGATTAGCAGCGTGGTCGCATGCAGAGATACAACTGGAAATAAATGTGCATTAATCAGTGACCTGCGTGTGACAGTATATCTGTCACAAACACCTGTTTGCACCCATCTGCAACATGTGACCTAATGGTTGTTTCTTCATTTAACTTTTCTAGTTTAACTGAGGCACCTGCAGCTCCATCACACGTGATTTGGCCTCTTTTACTGATGATTCTTTTACTCTTTTACTCTTTTACGGCCTCGTACGACCTGCGTCTGCATCGCATCTGCATGCATCGAAGTGGAAGTGGAAGTGGAAATAAAACGTAGGTTTTAAAAGAAAAAAAGAGGAGAGGGCGTCGGAACATGGAGGAAGTACAGCGGCGACATGTACTGAATGGCGATAAAAATGGATTCTACAGAGGAGGATGTAAAACATCACTCCCTACCTCCCCCTCCATGTGCAATGACTTATCCTGGTCTTTACTGTGAACCCACGCTCCATGGGAGACGTATGTACCCCCCCCCCCCCCTCCCCTCCTCAACCCCCCCACTGAGAGCCCTGCCTATGTTCCCAGCTCACGAAACACAGCGTGAACAGGGGAAAGCACTCCCAAACGTTCACATGGATGTTTTTAGAGCCGGGCCGTGACATGTACAAAAGGAGCGGCTGCAGGGAGATGAAGCGAATGCGGCCATTGTTGCTATTCAGAGCGGGACAGGAGGAGTATTGTTGCGTTCCTGAATCAATGAGTGGACGCTCAAAACGAACTAAAATACATAGCGATCCATGCCACACCCGCAACAGCTTCGACGGCCATTAATCATGTGAATGCTCCCCGGAGAGGAGACATGGCGTGAGATTGATTTCAAAGCTCTGGGGGAGAGAGAGGAGAGAAAAAAAAAACAACAAAAAAACAATTAGATTCAATTTCAGGAGGACGACTGATAACCCCGCAGATCTTAACGTGGCGAATGAGCTGGATTCTAATTCAAGAGGCCGAGTTATTAGAGTGTTATCAACTTGTTTAATATGTAAATGGGAGTAATAGTGACTGGCAGAGAGAGAGAGAGAGAGAGAGAGGGAGAGAGAGAGAGAGAGGCAAACCTGTTCAAAGAATTCGTCCATGAAGCCTTTCTCCATCCCCACAGCGACTTCATCCTCCTCCTCTGTCGTCTCCTTTCCCTAGACACACACACACACACACACACACACACACACACACACAGACACACACACACACACACACAGAGTGAGGAATTATTTAAAACGTCCTGGCTTCAATGTTAAATGTAGGATGCTCTTCAATATCTCTGACTGCAACAGGGAATGTGTAATTCAAGGTGAACCGGGACAGCAGTAACACCTCCACACCCATCAGCTGATGAGAAACAAGGAGCACTCAGCAAGGGTCTTGATTGCGGACGCAGGTCGAGTGATTAGCGACTTATTGTCAATTAAGAGCTCGGAGGAGAGAGAGAGAGCCTCGTTCTGCTCACACTTCAACCCGTATCCAGATGAAGAAACTGGCAATGCACAGCGAACATAAAGCTCACAACACATGTTCATTTGTGCACAGTGGAAAATGTGCACAAGTGTGAAAAACACTGCAAAACATGTTTAGACTCTAAATTGTTCCAATAGGTGCATGGATGTAGCTCAAGTTATCATAAGACTTGATTTGCACAGTCAATAATATGAGAAATTCTACCAAACTACTCCACAGTTTGTCTAATCTTACAAAAGTTGCAACTTCTCAAACTTTCCGGCATCTGACTAATGATTCCTTCAAAAGAAAAACCCCAAAAAAACTAATTTCTAATCACATATCAGCCATTACGCTGCATTAGCAGGGATCTCATGTGGCTCCATCTCATTCATCTCGACCCTGTCAAACTAATTCAATTCCCCATTAGCGGTCTATGGGAGCCATTTGCTTATCAACGCCGTGCAGGTCCGATCTCCCTCTGGCTGCAGCGATCTAGCTCGTCCTTATCCGGAACCTTCCCAGCAGAGCACAGACAGACAGACAGACAGAGATATATCAGTTTGTTTCAGTGGAAATATTTTGGACTGAAATGCAGCCAATTGATCACTGATAGGGGGGGAAAAAAGATGTTTAAGATGTTTTGTTTATCCTATCTACGTTTGAGTATTCTATTCTTATTTTAATCACAAAATAATGTGCAAAATGGAGCTGTAGGGAACTGCAGCCACAGGTTGCACAATACACAGGGCTGTTTGGTTTGAGATGAGGACATGTGTTGATTTTGGGGTCGGTGTGGTCACTGTCTGGAGCTGTCGATTAAAAGGGGACAAAAGGATCCAGGAGGAAGGTTTCCTGGTGCTCTGGCCACACAGTTAAAAACTAATCTTTAAACCATTCGGTCCAATAAATATTTAAAACCCAGAAATCGTTTCGTTGGCGCGGGCAGGCGGCCAGATTGGTTCAGACAAAGACTCTAATGTGATCGCATTAAAGGCACCAGGAGGCGGCTGTAGTGGGCAATCTAATGGGAGGAATGAGCTGGATGTATTAAACAGGTGATTCCTCTTTGACTGTTACTACACCCGGCTTTTTACATCAGTGACAAGCTAATTACAGCCAATTAATAACCGTGTCAGGATCACGACTGTGTAACCCTGGCTCCGAGCAGGACAGTCTGGATGTTTTCTTTTCTTTTTTGTATTTTTCAGCTTTGTTTTTCTCTCTCACAGAAACAGCAAATTAACAATCGACACCCTGGGAGCAAAACCTGCACGAACCCCAACGAGCACAAAGCAGCTTCACAGAGTAAATAAAACAGACGCAAATGATTAAAACATTTCTTTTCAAAGGCACACATTCCCCATTCACGAAGCAAGGCTTGGAAACTGGAGGTTTATCGAGTCATTTAAGGGGTTTATTGAGTCATTAAAAAACACACGAGAGGAAGTTTAATACCGAATATGAATCTAACACAAATCAATTAGATTAGCGATAAAGCTGAATGGAGGAGGCGTGTGCAATAACACCTTCGCTCGGCTCCTCGGTTAGACCTTTTGCTTTCGACATTTCATCATCTCAGCAGCAGGCTCTCCTCCTGCAGCATCGCAGCATCATCAGGTGCCGTTAGAGCATGTGACGCTGACATTGACGGGCAGATCTGGCGAGGACTGGGGGGAACCGGGGGGGGAGAAGAACCGGTGGGAGAGGAACCAGTTCCTGAGAAGAGAGTCTGAGAGGACAGGCTTCAGCGGGAGATGGAGTGTGAGGCAACTGGCGTGAAACTATGTGAGAGGAATGTGGATCCTCTACGGCTGCACTAGCTCCGCATCACGAATCCATACGGTGTGGCCGGTCTACGCTCATCAGACTAGTAGTGTGAGTCGAAGCGCTGGTTAAGAGGCGATAGCGGTAGGAGGGTTAGTTAGCGCCCCTCCGAGAGCGTCTCCTCTCCTCTGCGATATTAATAAGTCGAGGTTTGGTGTTGGTATGGCAATGAGGTGCAGTTGAGGAATTGCAGACTGTTGAGACGAGAGGCAGCAGCAGCGGGAGGCAGAGGAGGGTGAGGAGGAGGATGAGGAGGGGGAGGAGGAGGAGGAGGGCAAACAGGGAATCAGAATAAGCTCTGAGAGCACCACTGGTGTGCTCTGCCTCCACAGAGAGATGCCGAGTCTCCTGCAGAGAGAGTGGAGGCTATACTTTGAGTGGTCAGGGAGGAAGGGAGGTGGGTGGGAGGGTGGGAGGGGGAGAGGAGGCTGAGCCGTGCCCTCCCAGAGCCGTAACTCCTACCCACATCTGAGGCTCCCGCTGAGAAACACCACGACGCCGAGGGAGGACTTCAATCCCGCGCTCCTGAGTCAGCCCACAGACTTGGACTTGTCTACACGCAGCAGATGCTCAGAGCCGGAGACACGCAAACACGCGGGCACACAACAGCTGACACGCTGATAATATACAACAGACGGTTAACACAGAGAGAGAGAGAGAGAGGGAGAGGGAGAGAGAGAGAGCCAGGCCAGAACAAGCTGGTCCCCATCAGGCCGTAACCCTCCAGTTGACTCTGCCTCTGGGGCCAAGGCTCGGGCGAAACACCCCGGCAGGAGCGGCGGCCTCATTCTGCTGTTTATTAGATTAGAGAGTTGTTCTAGGCACCGCGCCAGTGGGGAGTCGAGCCACGAAGACAAAAGGCAGGGCCTGCACATCCCAAACACGCAAACACGAGGAAGAGGAGGAAATGTAGTCCACGAGTGCGAGAGAGAAAGATAAAGTCGCCGAGAAGGAGAAGGAGGAGAAGAGCAGCTCGAGTGAGGACGGAAACCGACGTGGGCAGCGCGTTATTGTCTTTTGGCCGTTTCCATATTAAAGCGGACCTGCTTCCTGCATCTGTGCATCGGGGCCGAGCCGCTTCCTGTCGTCCCATTAGCAACGACTCTCGAAAATCTGTGTCAAACGCACGGAGGAATAATGGGAGCGTAACCAGATTTATTACCATAATATGGCTAGGTAGCATTCATTATGGATGTGTGCTCACTCCCACACACACATACATACACACACTTGAACATTTGATTATGTATTCATGTTTCCCACAAACCCACAAATACATACGAGGAATAAATGATAGAATCTGAATCTTTGGCTCGGGGAGTATGTAAATCAGCGCATATGCAGAGTTCAGGCACAGGAGACATGAGGAGGACAAGAGATGGGCTGCCTGCCTCTCCACACACACACACACACACACACACATTTACTCCTCCACTTGTGTGAATGGCAACATTCCTACCCCCCTAACCTTTGCTTTATGCAGCATTCATGTTTCCAGTAATTACTGTAATTACAGGTTTCAGCCATGTAAATAGGGTTCACGCCAACATCAGAGTCAGAATAAAACGAGTCAGAAAGTGAAATTTCTATGCAATCTTAAAAACACGCTACGGCAAGAAACATGATTGTTATACGGTGCCTTTTCTTTCCCTTTCTCGACCACTTGAAGCAGTTTACAGGGTGAGTCACATTCACCCGTTCACTCCCATTCACATTTGCTGCCCTGTACGGTCAGTCTGCTCAGCCATAACCATGCACACACAGCATCAGTGCCAGTCTGAGGTTCAACATCTTGTCCAAGGACACTTTTGACATGTAGCCACAGTCCCACACCATTAACTCACATGTTATCAAATATTAATCCATCACACACACACACACACACACCTTGAGTTTTCCCACCCCTTCCATCCAGCTCATACAACATGAATGCCGTATCAGTCTAAACCCGACTACTGCGGGTGTCTGAGACCTCCACGGACCTGCCCTGCCGCCGGCAGCGTTCACACAGTGTCGCAGGTTTATGAATTATCCAGACGGACCGAGACGTCGTCTGGAAGAGTCGGCGTTTAATTTTTAACACGAGTCTCCGTGGCTCTGAGCGGGACGAATGATTTCCCCGTCACCTCGGCCGCGCTGACAGATATCACAGACACGACGACGATTGAAAGCAAAACTGGAGCCCGGAGAGTAAAAAAAGAAATGTTCTGTAATTGTAAAGTGAACTAGTCCATGCTCTGGCAGCCAACGTGTGTTCAGACGAGAGTCCCTCCAAGAATTCTCCGGACCGTCTGTATTGTGAGATAACACTGGAAGTTGTGAGAAAAGATGTTTTTGTTTCGCTAGTACGAACACATTGGTCAGTAGAGCATTGATTGTACAACAAATATGCTCTAGTGCTATCCATCCTCCCATTACCTCACCTGCTTTGTACCTTAATGGTGTCACGCCCTGGGAGACACAAAGGGAACACACTCTGGACAGGTCTCCACACACACAGCAGGTTCAGAGTCTACAATCAAGCTAGACATGCATGTTTTTGGACTATGGGAGGACACCAGGAGAACATGCAAACTCCACATAGAAACCCTAACCCTAACCCTCATTCAGACCCAGGACTCGATCCGGGTCCTCCCTGCTGTTAGGTAATAGTGCTATCCACCATGCTGAGCTTGAGTTTGAGACAAGACAGTCATCCTAACCTCAGCTGACAGGATACAGGAAGAGGCAGATCAGGTGATTCTAATGGAAAAAAGAACCTGGACTGATCGATGTCCTCCTGCTGATGAGACACTCATAAAAACGCAGATCGGTTGTTCTCGTTGTGAGAAATATTTACAACAACTCTCCAAATGAGCTCCACTGCTGCCCTGGAGGGGCAATCACAGAGAAGAAATGCAGTCTTCTGTTTTACTGGAAGGTCTGAGTTACTCCAACACACCTGCAGCTCTCCTCCTCCTCCTCCTCCTCCTCCTCCTCCTCCTCCTCCTCCCTTTAAAGATTTTCCTTTTCAGCACAGTCGGCACCATTCACAACCACAAACAGACATAGGTTTCGACCTGTCTGCGTTGATTCTCAGAGTGACCTACAAACATGATGATCTAATACAGTACGGTCACAATAATGGCTTATTTGCACATCTGGCAGGTGTAAAACAACACTTAATTTGGACTTCTGCTCCGTTATCTCGCTAGCTGTTGTCCAAGATATAAGATTCAATAGGTTCGAATATTTCACCGATTAATGCATGAATGTGGAGTTGATTCCAACTTCATTGGTACTGTAGTGACTGAGCAGGATGTCAACATAGCTCACTATGACTGCAAACCCTGTTTTGGAAAAGCAGAATAGGGTTGAATTCATCTCTGACAAGTATTACAGCCTTTCTTAACCAGCCAGGGTGGATGTAGGCGCCCAGGTCTGTGCCACTGTCCCCTGGTGCTACGACGCCCTCTCTGACTCGTTTCATGCTGGATCTCCCGTCTGATCTCGTGGATTCAGATTCACAGCGCGCAGATGTTTTGCGATGGCAGAGAGGACGCAGATCTGTCCGAGGTTAACGGGAGGATTTCATCAGCGCTGCCCCCGGCGTGCTGGGTCCAGGAGCAGGATGACGTGGGAGGGAGAGGAGATGAGGCGGCGCTGCCACCTCCGTCACTGTGTGTGCATGTGCAACAACTTCCTCTTCCTAACAATCCTCCTCAGTGTCCTCCCCCTTTAATCATCCTGCTTCTTCTTCCTCCCTCTCCCCCGTCCGTCATCCCCTCGCCTCCTCCTCTCTCTCTCCCTCTCTCTCTCTCTCTCCTCCAGACTCCGGCTCCACCACAGCGCCAGGCCCACACAACGTGGACTCAGTTACCTTTGTCTCGCTCTCCTCCTCACGCCTTCTCTCTCTCTCTCTCTGTCTCTCGCTCGCTCTCTCACATCTCACCACAGCTTCCTCAACACCGCCTCATCAACACTGATTCGACCAAACAGCTCCTTCTTCTGCTTCTTCTCACTCGATCCTCTCCATCGTCCTCATCTCATCTCATCTCTGGGGGGGGGGGGGGTCATGCTTTCGAAGAGATCAAAAGCATGATTTCAATCTACCTGAGCATCTCTCAAATACAAATACCCAATATTTTACAACCCTTACACAACACTCTCCACTCATAAGAAGACAAAGATTCCTTCTCGTACCTGTCACAGGGTCTGCTGGAGCCTGTTCGAGCATACAGAGGTCTACAACCAGACACACATACGCACCATTCACTCTCCCACTCACACCTAAGTACAATTTTAGAGTCTCCAATCCGCCTGGACACACATGTCTTCAGACTGTGGGAGGAAACCTGGAGAGGTTTCCTACTCAGAGACAAGGAGACGATGCAAGCTCCACACAGGAAGGACCCTCAGTCCGATCTGGAGCTCAGACCCAGGTCCTTCCTGCTATGGAGTGTAATCTAATTTCACCATAATTTTTACCAAGGGGTTCCCATATACTGACTATTATCCACTATCGATTGATAGGATCCTTTAAATGCGAGCTAGAATGTTTTATTTGAGTACTTATTCCTGTTCTCTGAGGCTAACATAGAAGCTATGGAACACTGGTTTCATTTCCTCTTAAAAGCCCCTATAACCACATGTAGCCTTTACATTGACTGACATGATGATGTTTTAGAACCTGCTGAACATCAAAGAAGCCAGTGTTGAAGTGGTTTTTCCCCCCATCACACCTATCCCAGTATTAACCGTCTCTCACTCCTCTCATCGTCCATCTTCCTCATCCTCGCTCCATCTTCCCTTCTCCCGCCTCCCTCGCATCTCTCTGACCTTTCCCAGTGTAACGATCAAAGCGGTTCCAGTTAAACCCCGCCTAAAACAAATTTACAAACTCCCACGTTTTAAAAGGCGACGTAACGACTTCGAGCCCGACTTGCTCGGATGTCGATCCTCACACAGATGAGTGATTGAACCGCAGGGAGATGAGTGACCTTTCAGATGAACGAGCGGACGCTTACCTCCATTTGGGCTGATTAGCAAATGGGTACGGATACCACAGACTCTTGTCTGTCCTAGGCTCTTGTGTGTGTGTGTGTGTGTGTGTGTGTGTGTGTGTGTGTGTGTAGGCAGCTGCGGGTGGTCAGACAGTGTTCAGCGCCGCGGGAGTGGGTGAGAAAATGTCATAAAGCCTCAATTGAACTTTAATGACAGATCACAGGCAGAGAAAAGAGATGTGCTGTCACCACTTATGGCACGGCGTCTCCCGCCCCCGGTCGCCTCTTCTCCGAGCCCCGCGGACCATTCAGAGCCTCGAGTCTGAAACGCCCCGGCCATGAAGGATTATGACAGCACCGGAGCGCCACTAACACAATTACGTATATTGTGGATACGGAGGGGGTGAGGGGGGGGGCAGGGAAAGGAGACGGATGTCAAGGAATGGCAGGAAATGTAGGAAAAGACTCTAGGCAGCCAGAGGAGATGGAATAGATCTAGAGGAAATCCATGAAAAATAGAATAAGACAATGAGATACTAAATTATAAATACGGACATACATTTTTTCTTTCTTTCTGAATAATGTGCTCTACGATATCATGAATAATTCTTGTCGTAAATCTTTTTCCTTTAGTCGGATCATTGCAGGTTCTCGGAGAAGATTTTTTTGCATTTGCATCTTTTGCAGATTTCATTGATTACATCCTCATTCCTGATCGTTGGCTAATAGGTTGAGTGCAGAGTCACAAACAAGCACCAGCAAAGTGTGTGTGTGTGTGTGTTAATATATCGCATGTCATTCTGCAGGACCAATAATGTTTAATATTGATTATCATGGAGAGTGTCAGCTTCACACTGTTACGTTTGTTGTGATGCTGACAGATCGTCATCCCGGAGACAGAACCAATAACACGCCAAAGGCATTTTTGATGAGAAGGCATTATCTCAGGCAGTTCAAAGCACAATAAACCGAACTGTCATTATCTGTGCAGAGCAATACCAAAGGTGAGGACAGCGCATCACAAATTAGATTCCAGCCGTCGTTAACAAAGATGACCGGCAGCGAATTCTCCCAGAGCAGATGGGGAAGGTTTGATTACAGCATCGTCTGTGTTTATTCTTAGGATCTTCATTACCCGACGCCTCGGGAGCCCCTGATCTTAATCCGAGGAGCACGAGGAGAAGCAACAGGGTTTTTGTTCGCCGTCGACGCCTCGAAAAACCCATTAACGGGCGCCGGTATCACACCGAGGTAGGAAAAGGGGGAAAAATAACGGAGTAAAAAGTGAAGAAATTAACAGTAGCTGCTTATTTCATGGTCTGCCGGTATGGAGAAGGGACGGCGCGCTACGATTCAATCATCCATTCACACATTTCAAAAATACCTATTAACGCGGGAGAGATATCGGATTCCATTGCAACTGTCACCTCATTTGCAAAGACAGACAAGTCCCTGGTGAGATGCCAGATTGGTCACACTCATTTCATGGCTCATTAAAGCAATTATGCAGCCTCTGTGTGTTTATGAATAACGTGTTTATGAGCGTGCTTCGTAGTGGTACCGCAGGAGGATGAAAACACGGTCTGAGGGCTGAGACTTTGCTCCCTCTGAATCGAGGCTCGCCTGCTCTCACCGCCACAGACCCGGCCGGCAGCTCAGAGCGAGGACAAATAAAACCTCTGACCCTCCGCCATCAGCGCTCGGATCAACAGCGGCTGAAGTGGCTCCCCACGTCTCGCACTGTTGTTTGTGTCAACAGCCGGGATCGGGTCGAGGACAGACGGACAGAGAGGTGGAGGCTTGGAATGTGGAGGGATGAGAGGGAAAGGCGTGCGATCGGAGAGAGGGATAATGAAAAGAAACACACACACACATGGCGTGTGAGTCGCCTCGACATCCATGCTATTAGTTAATGTGTCACTCCAACGCCAAACAGGCAGGCCACACACTCATGCATAGAGCCGCCTGAGCCGATACCGGCGCTGACTAACAAGGTGGCACAGCGAAGGCAGGAGGGGAGAAACGAAGGAGGAGAGGAAGCCATCTGATAAATCACCGATAGGAGGAGAGCCCAGAGCCGTAATGGAGGAAGTCACCGTTACCGCGCGGGAGGTGGAGAAGAGGACCGGAGACGAGAGGCAGCGAGGTGACGAGAGGACGAGGCCAGTCAGAAGGAGGAATGACACAAACAGTCACAACCTGTTATAACCTCATCAGCGTGGTGGGTTCATCGGAGCCCGAGGAAGGATGACAAGCGCATCTTATCTGCGCCATCTGTCACCGAATCGCTGCTCGGCCTGCTGGGAGTGATGGGACGGGGTGGTGTGGGGATGGGGGGGGTGATGGGGGCGAGGAGGGGTGTGTGTGTGTGTGTGTGTGGAGACCACCGCCTCACTTATAGAGAGTGGCAGCTTTTGGGCAGCCAGCTAACGAGCAGGCAGGTGTTGAGCTCATAAAGTGGCTTTATGTGCATATGGGCGGCGTTGGAGCAGAACCTGCACACACACACACACACACACACACACACACACACACACACACACACACACACACACACAAGCAAAGCTCAACATCCTGCCAAAATGACACACGAGCACATGGGTGAGTAAACCTGCAGTGTGACTCGACTATCTCACACTCACGCACACACACACACACACACACACACACACACACACACAAACACAAAGATGCTATGAAATCCGTGCAGCGCATGTCTCTGTTTTTTTTTTTTGTTCGTACGTGAAAATTATCGCTTCTATCGCCGGTATCTTTGGAACGTGTTGTTTCGAAGTTTCTTCGTTTCCCTCGTTTTAAGCATTTGGCAAAACGTAGCACACGACACACGTTCTCACAATGGGTGCAAAAAATGGCAGCAGGAGAGACAAATCCTCGATTCTGTGTCAACACCAGTTTTAGCCTGATATCATGATCCAGAGAGCACAGTGCTCTCAGTCAGTCGCTATTAATGTAAATGTCAGCGTTTCCACTGTAATTGATAATGATATTCATTAAGTCCCAGCTGGCAGCAGAGCAGTGGTGTCGGGTTGGCGCGCACACACTTATGGAGAGCTATTACATCAGCATCAGGTGTAGAAAAAGGACTTTGGTTTAACAACGTCTCGTCTAATTCACGGCCACACCATGTTAAGTGCCATCACACCTGTCTCCTAACATGTAGCTCTTCCTAACTTGATTTGGACATGCTTAGGATTCCAGTGTGGTGAGGCTCTAGACTCTGGTCCAATCCTGTGATGGACTGGAGTCCAGAAGGCCTCTGTGACTAAGATAATGAATGGATGTATTATTCAGAAGTATTTTATTTTACTTTGTTTTACAAAACAGCAAATGATTTGCGCTGCAGACTGGAAGCTCGGAGGCTGATTCAATAAACGACCTCGGATGTTTTCTGCTCTCTCTTTTTCGTCTCCTTAGAAGCGTTTGCTGACTTTTGTGCAGCCTTACTGCACCAGGGTTCATTCTGAATCTAATCTCAACCTTGACATGTAGTCCATCAGTCTGTTGTTTCTCCTGTTTGGCTCCTCGCAAGTGCAATAGATCGCTTTTGAAGAAACTCTTCCGGAGGCAGAAAAATGTATAACTCCATCCGACCGACAGACAGAGATGACAAACGTGCCAAAGCACGTCGCTTTGAATTATTAGCTCTACGTCTATCTGGTCTCGGCTCGGCTCAAAAAACTCATCATTGTCAATTATTCTATTTGCTGCATCCCAACTCTATTAACCACTGTTCAGAGTTTTTATAGAATCACACATTTATCCTGGACCCGCTGAGGCATCTGCACCGGCTTCAAGAAGCTGCGTTGACTCGAGCTGCAAATCGGAAAACAATATTAATCTAATGTTGATGGGAAATAACAGTCTGCGACTTGCAATTTACTTCAATTTCATGTGGGCCAGATTGCCTGAAATTGGTCCGGCTGGAGCTGCCTGAGCTGCCATTTCTCTGACATGAAAGATATGATCAAGAAATAATGAAAGAAAATGGAATCAGGAGCTGTCAGACGGTTTCTGACGGTCGCATACGATCCGGGGCTGGTGAGGAAGACTCGGGCGATTCCTCTGTCTCTGCTTCTGTCACACACTCTCTCTCTCTCCCTCCATCCCTCTCATTTGTACAACTGCATCCCTCCATCTCTGCGAGGAGGCAGCATGGCAGGCTGGAGACACGCCTCTCTCTCCGACACACACACGCGCGCAGACACACACACACGCACACAGTTGGCAGGGCTGGGTTGTCTCCCTTGAGGCCAATTCATAGCTAGATCTTCACTGAAAGCTGAGGAGTCGTAAATTGTTTCTCCACTCTCTCCTCAGCTTAACTGCCAATTACCCAGATCTGACAATGGCCACTTTACCACCACACACACACACACACACACACACACACAAGCCTACAAAGCTCAAAAGCAGCATTCCTACAGAAGATAATCAGGCATTTTAATCCCCTAAATTCAACTATAAACATGACAAACAGCATACAAAACAAGAAATCAAACTATAACTGCGCATTAATATGACAAATGTTCCCTCTGTCCCTGTAGATGGTTATATGGATTTTATAGATGAGAGGCTGTGACGCGCAATAGGCGGACATCTAACAGGTGAAATGGTCGAACTGGGACCAATTTCCACGCACACACACACACACACGCACACTGAGCCAGATCAATCAAACTCCGTCCCCACTCCCAGAGACAGACAGACATCCTGTCATATAAACTGTTTCAAGCAAGGAGACGAAAGTGATCTCTTTTTTTTTTTATCTCTGGAGTTTTAAGAAAAGGACAGTGATCAATCATCTCCGGATGGATTCTACCTGTTTTTACAGCAGCAAACCTCATTATTTCAGCCTCCATCCGTGTCACAACTGTTGCTCTCTCTCTCTCTCTCCATCTCTCTCTCTGTCTCTGTGTTTCTCCATCACCTCGAAGCGCACCAAACAAACCCTGTGAACCCGGAGAGCAAATGCACGCACAGATCAGACAGCAACTCACATGTCGAAGTTCTTGCATGCGGTCCTTCATGGTGAAGCTTCACTCGATCACTGCTTGCTGATAAAGATGACGCTGATGATGATGATGATGATGCTGGAGAAGCGGAGCGCACACCGAGGCGGTGCTGAGGCAGCGGCCGGGAGAGGATGCGCGTCGGGCGGCTGCGGGAGGCGGTGATTTCCCCTCTCGGAGTCTCGGTGCGTGGATCCTGGAGCCGCTGGAGCAGCTCGCAAAGGAGGTGACGCGCAGCAAAGGTGAGGCCTCCCCACATTAACCCATTACACACCTGCCAACTTCTCGGACCACGGGTTTATTCCACGAGTGAGAAGAAATAAGTTTGTTTTCTGCGCCTGACGAAGCGTGAGAGAGAGAGAGAAGCAGCGCAGAGAGAGAGAGAGAGACAGACAGAGAGAGAGAGAGAGGGAGACTGACAGACAGACGAGCAACGGAAACTGTGCGGAGTCTGGTTTATTATCTACCCAGCAGGTTCACAGATAACGCCCAGGTGGTTCCCACTGAGCCAAGGCGCACAGCGACCCCTGTCGGGGAGGCAGCGACCGGCATGGAGCGGATATAGCATCTAGGGCAGGGGTAGGCAACCTTTTCCACAAAGAGCCGCTGTGGCTGCAGGTTCTTGTTCCAACCAGGCAGCAGCACACCTGATTTGGCTTATGCAATCAACTGATCTGAGTCTTTAGACAGTCGATTGGTCTATCTGTGTGCTATGGACAGGTTGGAACAAACACCTGTAGCCACAGTGGCTCTTTATGGAACAGGTTGCCTACCCCTGATCTAGGGAAAAATGGTGCCTCTGGTTTTAGACCTGATTCTATGCATATTTAACCCACTGAATAAGAGCATGGCCTCGTTCTTTTCTAGCAGCTTTTTTTTCGAGAACATTATGTACATATAGGCCACACGCATATAACTCAGTACCAACTGAAAACAAGGGGCGAGTTGACCTAAACTTGCATGTTTTTTGGACTGTGGGAGAAAACCTGAGAAACCCGAGAAAACCCACACAGCAAAACATTCAGACTTAACAGAAAAATGTCCTTGATTCATTGGATTTGAACCAAGCTCCTCCTCACTGTCAGGTGGTAAGTGATCGCCACCAGGTTACCATGTCACCCACACAAATCAATGCACTTCCAAGTCATGTGACCAATACTTTTACCTACAAGAAAAAAGCTACAACATGGAGTTGTTATTTTATGTGGGTGATTTTAATTTAGTCCAAACCTTGAACTGGCAGATTGTTCATTAACATCAAACACATACAAATTCAAAACACACGTCTCATTTTAATCTTCCTCACACATTTATGAGGCGTTTTTATTTTCATCTTATCTTCTTTTCTTTTTCCAGGAGTCTCAGAAACACCGATGTCTGTGCTGAATTGGTTCAGCTCCTTCCATCTTCTGACAAAGCGAAACAGAGACGACTGTCCACATCTCTTATTTTTCAAAATGTTACCGATACTAAAACAAACAGCTGATCAGAGTCGGATCATTCTGCGGTCTGTGGGCCCGCTCTCCTCCGTGTTGTGCCTCGCAGCACGCAGCGCAGATGTCTGTCCACCAGCCAAGCACGGAGACGGACCGTGCAATCTCTGCAACATTTGTGCGAAACAAACTGCCAAACGCTCCGCCAATTATCGGTGGTTTGGTTCTCATCCACTTCAGCAGTCGAGAGGGAAAAAAAACGAAGTCCAAACACCAGAGGTGGGTGAGTGTGTGTGTGTGTGTGTGTGTGCAGGGGGGAGGGGTGGTTGGGGGGCTGGTGAAGGCACAGCTGCGTGTGTCAGAGCTAAAAATGAGGTCTTCTCTGACGTCCGGTGTATTTAGTGTCGGCTCGAACCTCCCTGCAGGCCCGGAAACACAGAGCAGAGAGGAGGCGTCATCACGGGCAGCACAGCACAGAGAATCCTCCGCTTCAGCGTCTAACAATGTGATAACGTGGCTGTGAACGTACCGTCCTTGTCTCCTCCTCCTCTCCTTCTTCTCCAGGATCCAGTCTCGTCCCTTCTTCACAGACTTCCCCTTCATGCTCTTGAAACGGTTTCTTCACAAAGACAAGACGGTGCAGAGTCAGGTTGTGTGTCACAGGGTAAATAAACCGCAGCTGGAACCGAGTGGATGATGAAGAGATTGTAGAAGGGAGGAAAAACTGCCAAGCAGGGTTTCATATCAGGCAGGACAACGACCCTTTCAACCTTTCTCTTGGTCCTTTGGCATAAAAGCAGGTACAGACAAACCTGCGTTTATCTTGCTCAAAAGACCTCTTACTACAAGTAAAAACTGTAATATATACATACATACATATATATGCATGTTCTTTTGTACAAAACAACTACATTCTCAGTCATATACTGATGAGGTGACTCATTTAAAATTGATCACATTTTAATAAAAGCCTTTCAAATATTCTATTATATTAATATTCCATGTCAAATGGCTTCAGGCTACATGTCACATCAGGTTATAATTCATAACAAGAAAAAATAAATCCAGAAAACATGTGGTATTAGGAGCTCAAACATGATGAATCTGACACTTCTCTCTCTTCTCTCACCTCTGTCCTGAAAACTGGACCTGGTCCTGCACAGTTCTGTCTGAGGTTTCTGATCCTAAGCCCTGGAGAGAAGAGACAGAGACAGACAGTGAGGTCGCTGAAGGAAAATGGCAGATATCCGCAGCATCCACCTGACGTCAAACGTCTCTGTGTCTTACTTTAGGAAGGACTCCTGTCACTCCAGCGAACAGACACAGGAAGAACCTGGGAGGAAACACGGCGCGTAAACATGTGTTTTAATGGGCATTAATTCATCTGGGGGCTAATGTGACAGGCCCTCCAGTCGATGCGAGTGTCATCCTGTTCTAATTAGCCTTGTGTTGCGTGTACACTGCTCCTAATTTCACAGGCAATTAAGGAGGAATCAATTGAACACAGCGGCAGCTGAACACCTCCAAATAAGAGCTCAGCCTGTGACGGGGACTGACTTTTTCGCCTTGCTGCTGTTGGGGTAATCTACCACCATGCCTCCGCTGAAGCCCGCCTTCATGGCCTGCGTCGTGATCAGCTCCAGCTTCACAGGGAAAGAAACGACAGCAGGTTTTAGCCAAGCTCAGGGGCCTGGACAATGGAATTAGTTCACGTTTCCACCATCAACAGTGGTAAATCACCTGCTGTGAGTTCTCTGGATAGAGCTGAAAGATTGC
This sequence comes from Karalla daura, assembly GCA_029224185.1. Classification (NCBI taxonomy): domain Eukaryota; kingdom Metazoa; phylum Chordata; class Actinopteri; order Chaetodontiformes; family Leiognathidae; genus Karalla; species Karalla daura. The sequence continues at coordinate 20,836,881 of CM055198.1, forward strand.
ACGTGCGCCTCTCGACTGAGGGACAGACACAAAGAAGAGGTCAGTCAGGGTCACAATCATCAAATCTCTGCATGATGAGTAGATAAGGGCGGTAAAACCTCACCAGGGATGAGTAAAGCGTGCTAAAGAAGGTGTAGAGTCTCTTTGGAGGACTGTGTGTCCTCTTGTCTGCGTTACAGAGCCACTGCAGGGCTGAGATGCTGAGGGGGCAGAAGCAGACGGCAGAAGAAGAGGCAGATTCAGAAATGGTTCAAAACAAATCAAGAGAAGATGAATGCTCTTCAAAATAGCTCTACTCTCCACCTGATGCAGCCGTCAAAGGCACCGGCTCTGAAAGGCATGCCCTGGCCCATGTCCCCCACCAACAGGTCTCCCTCTACTTCTCTGTCCAGAGCAACATCTGCACGAGAAGACGACAAAGAAAACAAATACTAAATACAACTTATTACAGCATCGAACTCTATCTTATTGTTTAAGTGGCTCAAACCAAAACAAACCCAGCATTGCTGTGCTGATGTCCACTCCGACCCAGTAGTGTCCCTCCTCCGTCAGGAAGTCTCCACTGAGCCCAGAGCCGCACCTGAGACCAACAGTCACCCGAGTCCGTCACATCTCACCATCATCCACTGCAATAACTATTACAGTGTATCATATCATTTGTTTACATACTAAATGCTAGTGACAATAAAAAGGTTGTGTTGCTACACTAGGCTGTGGAAACATGATGTACTTCCATGTTTGGTCAGAAATTCAAAATGCAGCAAAAGTTAGAGGTGGGCTGGTTTATAGACATATGACTATGTTGTCCACTGCCTAACCTGAAAATGACCTTGCAGACACTTACTATTGCCCTCTTTCAAACATTTTGCTTCAATAAGATGCATGTGAACATTGTCAGCATCACTGACCCCACGTCGAGCAGGAAACACGGCTGTCCCTCTGGCAAGGCTAACAGCTCCACAGCTCTCTCTGACATCTGCGTCTGGATCTCTATCATCCGAGTGCTGAGGGGAAACAAACAGTCACAGCCCAAGTTCAATGTGTGACTCCTACTAATGGACAGATGTTTGTAAAACACATTTATGCTTGTCATAAATAAACAACCATCAGATTTTAAGTTGGATATTGTCCATTTTAAGCCACATTGTGCAACACAATCACATTGCAACTGGGTAGATTGTCACTAGTTTTATGACAGTGCTCTAAAATGAATTAGGTCTAACATCCCAATATGTCAACAGGTAGAATGAAGGTACCTTGTTGTGGGACGAGTAAGGACAGATTCTAAAGGACAATGTCAACATCAAGCATCTCATGACTTTCTGACAACATACTGTAATTCTATGGTATAAGTAGAAGTACACGTAGGATAATGGGTAGTGTTAATGGATAGTGTTGGGTAATGTCATCCATAGGTATTTAAATAGTTGAGCTAAGTTGAAAGTATAACTGTTATATAACTACTTTACAATACATGTTGTGATACAGACATGCAATACAGAAAGCAGTTAAAATAAAAAAGAAATAATTAACGGTAGTAATGCTAATATTAATAAATATAGTTAGGATATGATAGAACAGGAGCAGGAGACAAACACAACAGCTAAGATGCTCATGACTGGAGTATAGTATGATTATCTTATCTTGACAGATAACAATCAGGTGTGACAATGGTTAAATAGCAGCAGACTCACTTCTGAGAGTATTTCTTTGCCTCCTCTTCATTGTAGAACTGCAGATGTGAGAGTACAACACAAAATACCTTCAATACAACAGTACAACAGCTGGCTCCACTGATTGTATTACGAACTTCAACTGCGACAGGAGTCTAGAACTAATTCCTCCATTTAAGAAGAACACGTTGATTAATGAATGGATGTTTTTTTTACAAACACAACACAGACTACAGGACATTTAAAGCCCCTGAGTGGCCCAGCAAAGCCAGGTAGCAGCGCTGTTAGCCTAGCAGCTAACAGCCACAACAGTCTGCGTTACGCACCACGTCTGGAGGAGCCGAGTGTTCAGGCCGCCGACAGCTCGCCATGGTGGTCCGAGAGTCTGTGAGGGTGTGGGTATCTAAGGAAGAGGAGTCGGTTTGTAATATCAGATCCCAAACAAGCTAAATGTTGTGCTAGCAGGCAATGTAGGCACACGTGAAGAGTCTGACGTCACACGCACACAGCGTGGCGACTTCTTCGTTGGTTGTATTGAAGCGACGGAGCTCAAATAAACAGACAGCGACTCCTGCACACACATTACGCAATAGCTCCATTTGTTTTGTCATTAATACTCAGGTAAAAGATTATTTCAATAATCATGCGATATTAATGAATTAAAAAAACTATGTATAGCACAAGAAACTTAATTAGAAACTGAGATTACACAGAGGACTTAAAAATAGAATAATTAATTATTGTTTACTATTAAACAGAAATATACAAGATAAAAACGTTATCAGAAAATATTATAAACCTTCCATTCTCATACTTGTATTCATAGATCTTTTATTCCTAGATCTATTTATTGTATTTATTTCCTGTATTTTGATTGATTTATTTATTTTATTATTTTGTGTTTAATTGTATTGATTCTTATTATGCTCATGTCATCTTTCATTATTAATTTCGGTTTAATTTATTTTATATATTACTTGAAAATGACACAAATATTAATCATTGTCTGTTTGTCTTTACCCTCAAAGTTTGTTGTCATCGGTTATCCAACTCTTCACGTCCTGGAACGTGATTGGTCGGCCACGATCAGCACTTCCTGTAAACATTGACTCCTATTGGCTCCCCGTTGTGTAACGTCCGTGTACGTCACCACCGCTTTCCGGCCTCCTCACCGCTGCTCTCTCTCTCCCTAAAATGGCAGAGGTCAGTCAGCGGCTCTGGACCGGGGCCCACCGGCTCTCCTCCGTCAGGAGCAGCCGGGGAAGAGTCGCCTGCGCCGGGGAGAAGACCGGACCTGAGCCCGCCCGCGGCACCGACAGAGAGGTTGAAGAGGAACCGGCTCAGGGTCGACGTGAAGCGGCGCAAAGCAGAGCAAAACAACTCGGATCACGGAAAGTTCCAAAAGTGAGAGCAAGTGCGTGTGAGCGGGGAAATGCGGTTCTGCGCAGTGTTTCACCTGTGGAGTTGGGTCCACATCGTTTCATGCAGTTAATCCAAAGCAGGGAAAGTCTCCGGGCTCATAGCACAGCTCCGTACCTCTCAGCAGGTGTGTCAGCCTGGACCAGAGGAGCTGTGTCCATCCACCCAGACGCTTTCAGGTCTCCCCAGCAGCTCAGAACCTACTGTACCCTCATCTTCATCTTGACAGACAGGACACCAGGCAGGCCTGGGTCCGGGCTGAGACTGAGACCTCTCAAACCACCTCCAGAAGCTCCAACAGGTAGGAGCTACAGCTGGAGGAGAGACAGCAGCTCCCAGGATGTTCCTCCTCTGTTCCGGAGCAGGACGGCCTACTACGACATCCTGAGGGTGTCCCCCGGGGCCACGCAGGCCCAGATCAAGACGGCCTACTACAAGCAGTCCTTCATCTACCACCCTGACAAGAACCCAGGCAACGATGACGCCACACGGCTCTTCTCTGAGGTCAGCGAGGCCTACACGGTCCTGGGCAACATCCACCTGAGGAGGAAGTACGACCGGGGCATCCTGAGCCAGTCTGACCTGCAGGGTACAGGAAGACCTTCTAAAGGAGGTGGCAGCTCCAGCAGCAGATCTACAGGCTCCTCACAGCAGCAGCAGCAGCAGAGGACCAGGACCCAGTACCAGGGGAGACCCATGTATGACTTTGACGCTTTCTACAGGGCCCACTATGGAGAGCAGCTGCACCGGGAGAAGGAGATGAAGGCCAGGAGGGAGCGCATGCGGCAGGAGCAGCAGAAGAACTTCAATAAGGTGGAGCGGATCAGGGCCTTGGATGGGGTGTTGGTGCTCATCATGGCCATGGGCAGCCTGATCATACTGAGCTTCAGGCAGACCTGAAAGATATGGACGGCTCGGGGGAGAACTACCTCAGACTGTTTTGCAGGAATTGCACAGATTCTGACAGCTGGAAAAAGATTATTATCTTTAATGTGTCGCTATTGTGTTGCTGGCAAAGCGTCTCATTTTATGCATTGCTTCATATTTAAGGATCTGAATAGTCGAGCACAGACTGTAAAGCCCACTGCAACATGTGGGATTATTTATTCATGCGACGCTTTCAGCTGCTAGCTCTCTCAGGAGTCTCCTAAGGAACCAGGTGGTGATTCACTTTTATTTGTTTTGGAACATTTCATTTGTCACACCATCACTCGTTAGCTTGTTGAAGCTAAGGCTTCCTTGGGTTTGATGTAGCAGCCACGTAAATGAGTAGTTCAGGTCCATGCTCCTTCAACAACAACAACAAGCCTATCACTGTATGTGTTATTGTGTTATGTGGCTACACTTCGACACTGTCCCCTCACAGAAAGGTCAACTGGTCAACTGCACCTTCAGGTTACCTGGAGACTTTAAACAGGTGTGAGAGTGAATGGTGAATGTGTGTCCAGCAGACCTCTGTGACATTGAGGTAGAAACTGGTTAAAATAATACATGGATGTTGTGATGTGAAGCCGAACAACCTGTTTTTAATTTGCACAAGAATTGACATTTTCAGCATTTGACGGCACAATTCCTCCTCCTCCCTCTCTGTGGTGCTGATTACTTTGAAGTGCACAGTGTTGAGATTTGTTTGTTAGCTAGTACACATGTTGACTCCCTTCTCTAGGTCTTTATGTGAATGTACTGTACAAACAAGGTGCCACTGTTGAAAATGTTTAGTTTGACAGGAAACGGTTTGTTGTTATGAGATTGTACCACTAGGGGGCGCTCGAACACATTAAAACTGCTCTGGTTGAATAGCCTGGAGGGGGCTGTAGAGTTTGGACTGTGTGGGAGGATGTTAATGCATGTTATGGAGCTTTGTTGTTGTTGTGGTCATTGCATCCTGTTTCCCTGGCGACGCTACACATCCTCTGTCATCAAACCTGGGATCAAGAGATGAGACTGTAAACAATCCCACTCTGAATGTATAGGAAGTACAGCCTGTCTGGATGTGGACATGGAGCACAGTGTGGCTCTCTGACAGAGGGACGGTGTGGAGGCTCAGCTGAGATGGATGAATAAAGACGAGGCGGTTCGATTCCCGCAGAGTCAGAGAGTGTGTCGTCAGATTATTCCTGTCACGCCCAAGCACTTGACTTTTCTGAGCCTTTAATCTCCAACATTTCGGTCACAGCCAGAAGATTTAGACATGGAGAAAAAAAAAAAGAAAATATGCAACAGTTTGTTCACGTTTTATTCACAGAAATATAAAGTAGTATGTCAAGTACGTCACTTTGTACAAAATTGCACAGACTCTTCAAAACTCTGTCGGACAACAGAAGATTTAGCTTCCAAGAAGTGTTAAGAAAATAAAAGGGAGACATGAGCAATCTGTGATATGTGAGATGGGCTCTTGCAACAGACGGGAGGTTTCGTCGAGAAGGATCGACCAGTCGTACATAAATAAGACTCGATAGGAAAACTGTCATTTACAACGGCTGAGGGATAAACACGTCTCAAAAATAGGATTCAGATTGGCACGTGAAGCGCTCGGTCCGCCCCTTCGTTTCCACCCTGCAGGCTGAACGGCCACGCGCTCAGACACAGGCTCCTGATATGTTTACTCCAACTGTGCGTTCTCATGCTTTTTCGCCGTCCATGTCGGAGAAAACAAACAAACCGAAACTCCTCAAAGATCCGACTCCTCCTTCGGGGTGATATCTAGTAATACGACGAGTCTAAGGCTGTGATTTCAGTTGTTTTTTTTTACAGTAACATGGAAGTATTTCGCGTTGCGATACTTAGCGTTTTCTTGTGGATCGTTAGGCTGAAGTCGAAACAAAGCTGAAGGTCGGGACTGTGTGTGAAGTAAAGCAGCAGCGTCGCGTCTTTCCTCTACTCCTCCACCCGCCCTGCCCCCGGTCCCTCCGCTGAATGCTGGATTTGGTATAAGAATATCTTAAAGGCATTACTTCTGAGTGAACTCCTATAGTAACAGCGTATCTAATCTACGGGTTATTGATATGATAAGCTTCGATACAGAACCAGCACCGGACGGAGGGACCACGTCTCAGCCTCTAAAGACACCACCGCACACTCGCAGGAACAACCTTTCCTCGACATATTTCAAAAATTATTTCGCAACACGTAACAGATGAGTTGAGGTGAAACCGTCTCCCAGAATGTTCACTTTTCGGGGCTTTTGGGACGATGTGAGACGGCGTCCTCCTCGGGTCCAGGGAGCTGGTCAGGCACTGAGAGCGCGCTGGTGCTCGGAGAGGAGCGGAGCCCCGGAGCAGGACTGTGCAGGGAAACCCTGCGGGGACGCTGAGGATATCCGGGACAGACTCAAAGCAGCTTTACAAACACTAGCGGGACGCTCTCGGGAGCCGCGAGGAGGGGGAGGGTCTGCTGTTTCTTCAGCGTGTCGACCCTTCAGCGGGGCGGCGACACAGGCCCTGCTCCCAGGGAACTGTGGGTAAAGGACCAACAGGAAGTGATGAGAGGATATGAATCAAAGCCATATGACCCCACCAGATGACTTCCTCTCACTTTCTCTTTACATCTCCGCATAATCTTTGTCTCGGCCGGTGTTGTTTTTGTTTTTTTTTCCCTTTCCTCTACATCTAGATCTCATCTGCTGGTGGCCCTCTGATCCTCTGCTCATTGATGTTCTCGACAGCTGAGGGATCTGACAGCGTGCCGGGGGGGACTCTCACCTCCCTCCTCAAATCAGAGAGACAGGAAATTGACTCGAAAGGAAAACAAACAGAGGAGGGCTGATGCGCCGATCTGTACCGTTTTCGTCACCCCATCCCATCCCAGGAAGATGTGATGGAACCCTGGCCCCGCCCCCTCTCAGTAAAAAGAGTACTGGTTCTCCACGGCCCGGGCCCTGCGGGTCCCGTCTGCGTCGTGGTAGTCGTCGGACGTGCCGCTGGACGCCTCCAGCAGCCGCTCGGAGCTGTTGCTGCGGCTCTGCAGCCCTCCGCCCACCACCCCCCCGCTGCCGGGGTCGCTGCGGGAGAGGGAGGGCAGGGCGGTGGGCGAGGAGGAGGTGCTGGAGGAGAGCGGGGCGTCCGCGGGAGGCCCCGGCGTCCCCGCCAGGCCCGGGGGCAGCAGGGCGGGCTGGGCCGAGTCCGTCCGACAGCCCGCGTCCCTGGGCGGGGTGAGCACCGGGGGCATGGTGGCGTCTGCAGGGGAAACTGAGAGGACGAGAGGAGAGAGAGAGGACATGCTTTTAACGGGAGGTTAATGATATCGATTCATCTGGGATGATTGCTCGCTCCGCTCCTGCAGACGGAGCCGCAGACAAAGGCCTCCTTCATGGAGCAGCATGTAAACACAGACAGTGTGGGCCTCCTTTATTGTCCTGCCTCACGGTGGGCAAGAGACAGCGGCAACACTGGTGCCAAAGACACGCCTGAGCAGCCTATCAGTGAAGCCTTTCTACGCCCTGAATCAAACCCCCCCGACTCTGTGGAAGTTGTGTGTTTGGGAGTGAATGCGCGAGTGTGTGTAGGTCCAGGGTTTTGGGAGCGGGGTGAACAGAGGGCCTCTTTGTGGCCGCCGGGCTGGGCTGGGGCCCGAGTGTCGGCCTGCATGCAAAACTCCTGCGGTATAATCGCCCCCTCACTCTCCTGTACAGGAGGGCATTCATCCCATGCCAGGAGAGCCAAGGGCAGGAGTGGCGTTAGTATGGACGAGGAGGAGGAGGAGGAGGAGGAGGGGGGGGGGTGAGTTCACTGGGTTTTAGCTGTAACTCGGCAAACAAGCCTCCGCTGTCCATCAACACATCTACAATAGTTTCTGATCGCTCTCTGGAACGCCCGACGAGTCTTTGCAACCGCCTGCAAACTGCTGGGAGACACAAAAAATGCTCAAACCTGCTAATGCTAAAATGTCATCTTCCTTTGGCATTATGCTCTCAGTGACTATGCCCTCCCCATATAGAGCTGCAACCTAAAGGTTTTGGCCTTTCACTGTAGAGTTTACATGTGCTCCTCACGTCTACACCTTTATTAAAGGGATACTCCATCCCCAGGTGAAATTGGGTCCCTCGCCGTCGTCTCTAGAGTTGGATGAGTGGGCCTAATCTGAAGACCCCCCTCCCAGGCTAGCATTATCTTGGCATAGTCGCTGTAACCTCTTGGGTCCAGCTAGCATGTTGCTGTAAAAGTAAATCAAATAACTCAAGATTTTTAATAGTTATTTCTTGTGACCTGTACATTCACATCGAGAACAAATATCAATGCAAATGCAATGCAATAATGTGACTAAGCTAAGCTAATGCTAACCGTGGCGGGTCCCCAGATTAGAACAATGGCTGGCTGGGCTAGAAAGTGCTTTGGCTCACTCGTTCACCTCTAGGGACCATGGTGAGTGACTCAGTCTCACCTGGGGGTAGAATATCAATGTAACACCTGTTCCAGTGTTGTGTACCTGAGGTGGAGCTTCGCTGCACTTGTACGTAGGAGCGCAGCGTGATGTCGGCGGAGCCTCCGGACTCGAGGGGGATGGGGTGGGCGTGGAAGTGTCTCAGCATGTCCGACACGGTGTGGAACCACAGGTGGTGGACGTGGCACTGTCCGTTCTCGTTGACCGACAAACGCAAGTGCTGAGGGAGGAAAGAGAGAGCGTGAGATACAGAGGTAGAGAGGGAGAGGAGGAGGAGGAGGAGGAGGAGGAGGAGGAGGAGGAGGAGGACACGTGAGGCGTGAGAAGCAGCGCCTGGAACGGGCCGAGGCAGAGGTCAGGACATTTCCTCGGCAGCGACAGAATGCCAGAGCTGACACCAGAGGAAGAGGCGGCAGCTGACACTTCCTCGACACGGCCGCCTGGCAGGATGTGATGCGGCTCGGGTCGCGTTACACCAGGAGCGCGCACAACCTCAACATGACTGCGCCTCCTTCCCAGGGCCGGCATGAAGCGCCAGCACCGGCTCCTCCACGCTGCAGCCAGCAGAGAGATTAATGCCTCCCAGAGTAGAAACTGTGAGCTCATTCATTATTTACACTACATAAGATCCATAAGAGCCGTTTTGATTAGTGAGTCATTGCTTTAAGTCTTTTTATCAAATGAAGCTCAAAGGATATTTACTGTTTCCAGTCGATGCATTGTGTATTCGACCTGCCGATCAATATCAGCGTCTCTGATAACTATATCTACGTATGTTACTCCAGTAAAAGTACAGATTACTAGGGTTTAGACATACTTCTGTAGCAGGTGAAGTATCAACTGAAGCCGTTTCCTAATGTAAAAGTAAAAAGTGTACTGGTTTATAAACTACTTAAAGTATAAAAGTACAAGTCATGAAAGGGAAAATAATGCCATAAAGGACCAAAGCATAGCCTATAGTGCGCTATACTGTATATATATGGTGTAAAACTTCATATCTCAGAATCATGTTATCAATAGCCTTTATTGATAAATGATTCATCAGAAAACCAGTTAGAAATGACTACACACAGACACATTCATCTACTCCACTGCTTCTACTCCTCATATTTATAAATGGAAGGAGTAGAAAGTACAGACAATTGCGTGAAAAGAGTAGAATTTCTACTCAGGTAATGAAGAATCTCTGCTGATAACCATGACCATTAGCTTAACGAGCAGTCAGCAGCTGCACAGTCCAACTACCAGTCACCTCTGAGTAACCCTGTGTTTAACCCCCTGCACTGTCCGGTCCGTCTCACCTTGGCTTTGCCCTGGAAGTTGAAGGTGAGGACGTACTCGCCCGGCCTGGTCTCGCTCTGACGGATCACAAAGAGCCCGTGGCTCCGGGCCCCGCCCGCCAGCACCAGCTGGGCCGCACGCACCCGGGACAACGTCCCGTGGAACCACGGGTAGCCGGCCAGGCTGGCCTCGCAGCCGTCTGCCTCCTTGGCTCCATCACCACCACCTGAGAGGACACAGAAACATTCACATTCACAGTTACAGTTACAGTTACAGTTACAGTTACATTGACCCATTTGGCAGACACTTTTATCCAAAGCGACAAACAGTCGAGGGACAGCATTAGTGCTTACAAGTACAAGCACTAAGCACTTGGGGTAGATAGGAAAGATAGGATAGAAAGACAGGGGCTTTTCTTGTTTTTGGAAATCTCTAGAGCAATGTTTAGGAAAGGGGATGAGGGTTTCTGAAAGATATGGATGTCCCCACTCTGATGATGTTTGGACGTTTGTTCCACCATCTAGAGACCACAAAGGAAAACTGTCTGACTGTGAGTGATATTCTTAGGAGGAATCGTAGTGCTCGATGAGGAGAATACACCTGAATGATGGAATTCAGGTAACAAGGAGCAGACCCAGAAGTCAGAGGGTGCCATCTTGTCACTCATTTATTTTGTTGGCTTCACTCTCACACTCACAACTCACCTAACAAACATACAACTCTCTGTTATCCACTTTCAAGTGTGCATGTGTGTGTTTACCTGTGGAGGAGTTGGAGCTCTGGGCCTCGGGGGACTGCAGGAAGCGCTCTAAAGGCATGTGGGACGGGTGCTGGGTGAAGGGCGGTTCCCTGCATCGGACCGAGGGGGCGCTGTAGTGCTCGGCAGCGGTGGAGCACGACCTCTCCGGAGCACGGTACACACCTGGAGATGGAGGGGGTGAGGGGGCGGGGTTATTTCACAAGGCTCAGCCAGGTTCAGAGTGCAGGTGTGGGACAGGGTCTCACCCTCTGACAGCAGCTCACAGCTGCAGGAGGCCACCATGGAGCAGTCCTTGGAGGCCTGGCCGTGAGGACAAGACGCTAGCTCGATGTCATCCCCGCTGTCACTGCACACAGGAGGAGGGGGGGGGGGGGGGGCGGGGGCAGAGGGGGGGCAGAGGGGGGGCAGAGGGGGGCGAGGTCAGGGGAAACCGCAAAAACGTACACACGTGCAAACAAACACCAGAGCAAGTAATCTTTTCTGTTTACGTCCCGGTCGGCTGCAGACAAACGCCCACCAGTCCCCCCCCACCTCAGGGAAACTGAGCAGGAATGTGTTTGTTTTAAAGCGACCTGTCAAAAACTCTATTAATTTGATGATTAATGACTGTGTGTGTGTGTGTTAGGCCGCCTTCTCCTTCCTTTTCCCATCATCCCTCTCTCCATCCCTCCCTAGCCCTCTCTCTTCTCTCCAGCCTGGGCCAACAGCAAATATTTATCTGGCGGTTTACCCGGGGTCTATGCAGTCCTGGATGTCGGCGACCCAGGAGTTTTTCTGCAGCGAGTCGATGGTTTCCAGGATGTACTCCCCCCCGTTTTCCACCTGTGGAAGCAGCCAAACACCCGCCGTCACACACTGAGCTCTGTTCACTTCGTTGTTGTTGTTGTTGTTGTTTCCAACAACCTGATATCGTAAAGCAAATAAGAGGCCAAGCCGAGGCCGGGCGTGCAGATCGGAGGCTGCGGGTCTGACCTTGAGAACGAACGTGTTGTCCTTGTCAGGCATCTCCAGGGGCATGGTGGTCCTCACCTCCACGATGGCTGACAGAGGGATGCTCACCTTGGGCTTCGAGGACTGAAACACAAACGTGCAAACGAACAGATCAAAACATAAAACATCTCAGTTTTTTACAAATCCTTACATTAGTCTCTTCAATGGGCAAAAAAGACTAAAAGACTTCAATAATATTAGAAAGAAACTTGTATATTAATGTTGTAATACCAGAACATTGGTTTAGTTATGTTTGCAGTATTTGTGCTAACGTTGAATCTATGAAACACTGGTTTGATCAGAAATGCCTCAGATGCTAATGTATAATCCTGTTATAGAGTGTGTGAATACGGTAGATATGGTAGACCTTTCATGCTTATCTGGCAATCCACACGTACTGTAGGTTTTATGCTGATGCACTCATATGAATGATCACGTGACTTTCCTAAACTTATCAATGTCTTCCTGAAGTGATGGTAACTGGAGCAGTACAGCTATGGAGCCTTAGACGTTTGAGCCTGAATCAGAGAAAGAATCAGCAGATTCACCAAAATCTCACCAGAAACTTCACCCAATTCCAGTCCCATGTCCTCATGTCCTTGCACACTTGAATGCAGGCAGGCAAACGCCATATTTTAAAGTCTTAAATTCATACGTGAATGATTTCTGCCTGTCTCTCTGCCTCCACAAAGCCGAGCTAAAAGTGACGTCTCGCTCTCGGTCGAATCCAGTCCATCATCCTACGTCCTGTATCAGGAAGCTGCAGCTCCACGGCCACATGGAGCTCTAAAGTAGCGGTGTGGGTTTACAGGGCTCAGAACAACCTCACCCTCCGTGTTAAAAGTGAAATACCTCTCCCAACCCTCGCACTCCAGACGCCCTAATGAAAGGGCAGCTTGCGTTACACGGAAACAGCCTTGAACTGCAACCCAGCATCCCGAAAGGTTGGGATGACTGTAAAAGCAAGGTAAAAACAGAACGTTTTTACGACCTGCTCCCGGATCCGCGCATTCTGTGTGTTTCACAGAGAGTTGGATGTTGTGAGCGACTTTGGAGAACGATCCTCTCGCAGTAAATCACGATGCCACGGAGCAGGTGCAGGAGGAGCAGCGTGCACGTTGTCAGAGGAGGAATCGGAGAGTGTTACCCGAGACAAAACAAAAACGACTGAAACGAAACACGACTGGAGACGCTTCAAAAGACTGCGAAATCTGCAGAAAACGCTGCCGCAGTTTCCGTCTCAGAGGCAGTGTCTCGTTTCCCGCCGTGTTTCCCAGCAGTTATCCCTCCTGATGGACTATAACAAACATGAAACAGGAAGAGTTTACAAGAGGCTGGACACGGAAAACATCCTGGCCTGCGTTCGCCCTCTGTACAGAGTTGGATCCAGACGATAATCTTAACAGATCCAATGAGTGAGTGAGTGAGTGAGTGTGTGTGTGAGAGAGAGAGAGAGAGAGAGTGAGGTGGGGGGAGGCAGAGCGAGATGGAGGCTGACTGATGGTCTGGCAGAGGCTTATCAGCTGATCTGTCTGGAGCAACACTGTTCTCATCTCGATCTGCCGGTGCAGCTGGCTGCCGTCCACGCCCACAATTCCTTTCCCTGGATCAGATGTCACAAACCACTTCCTGTATTCAACCCTCTGACCGTTTCCTGTACCTCTCCAGGATGCACACACACTCCGACACACTCACACACAGCTCTCCGTGCAGACAACCACGCCGTTCGGCCTCATCGGACGCTCTGTTTTGTGTTTTCCTGACATCTATTGTCACCCAAATGACAATAAGTACGTATTTTCTCGGTATAGTAGAAAATAGTCAATAAAAAGACTTATTTTTCCAGAATTTATGAGAACTAACCTGAGACACAGACACAAACACAAGCATTGACTTGTAATCTTGGGTTTCTTTACACGTAAACTTCTATGAATCAATATTGTTTTTACCGACTCCTCTTTGACTCGATGCTAAGCAGATCACATTTTACTTGATGAAAATACTTTAAAGTTAAGTTAAAGGTGAAAATCATGTGCATGTTGAGTTAAATCTTATTCTTATTGTATATTGTATGCTATTGTACAATGAGAACATCTTCTGTAGCTCCTTAAGCTAATCACTGATTGGTTGCTGCTTTGTAGCGACGTAGCATTTCTAACACTTATGAACTTTGACCCAGTTATCACCTACGTGAAAGTAAGAAAAGAAAGAAAGGAAAAGGCAGTGGGAAATACTAAAAATAGCAGGAAGAAGGAGCAAAGAGACGTGTCGGTAGTGAGGCGGTAGCTGCAGCTCGTCCTGCTCCCTCCCTGCAGCTGCTCCCTGCATGTGACTGCGGCTGGTGTGAGGAGTCGTCTGAGGACCTGCTGCTGTGTCATAATGCAGCGTCCCCGGGATGGATGGTCCTGACAGGGCCGGAGCCAGAGCCTCTCAGGCCAGGAGGGGGAGGAGGAGGGAGAGGAGGAGGAGGAGGAGGAGGAGGAGGAGGAGGAGGAGGGGGCAGGAGTGAGACTTTATGAGTCCGTTTATCTCTCCGACACTGTTGACTCTGCACCGTTATGATTTGTGAGAGCTGAATGGGACGACAGTCCTGTGTGTGTGTGTGTGTGTGTGTGTGTGTGTGTGTGTGTGTGTGTGGAGCGAGGCCTGTCGAGATGCGTGTGTTTAATTAATGTGTCACTCCGCCGCAGCTGTGAAGTTTCTCTTAATCTCAGTCCGTGGCTGATATCGCCCCCCCCCCCCCTCCCCCCTCCTCCCCCCCTCCTCCCCCCTCCTCCCCCTCCTCCCTCCATGTGAGGACGCTAATAGAAGCTAACAGATGAAACCGCTGAAGCACAATTATTAAGTTCCGGTCCGTACGGATCCCGGGCGGCTGTCGCCGGGCCTCTGAGTGACTCACCGAAACTATTCCAGTTCCTATTTTCAGTCTGTCACAGCGCGGAGAGTTTGCCAGAGACCGATCAATATTTATTTTTTGCACATGAAAGCGAATCTTTCGCGAGAGCCGCTCCGGCTCACAGAAATCAATGCAACAGCTTCCTCCTCTCTCTCTCTCTCTCTCCCTCTCACACCAATCCATTCACCACCCCCCCTCCCGTGTCCCTGGCCTGCCTCCCACCTGTCCCCCCCCCCCCCCCCCCCCCTCACCCCCTCACCCGCCCTCCTCCCCTGCTGCAGCCTTATCCCCACATTCCCACCAGCCATGATCAAAGGACAGTGGCAGATTTACACACACTCAGCTGCACAGCCTCGCGGCCTTCTTAAGGTCAGGGGCACTGATCTGGAAATCCCATATAGACAAATGCGGAGTGTGCACACATGCATGTGAGTGTGTGTGCGGCTGTGTGAGCGGTTCGACTTCAGCCAGAGTCACTCAGGGTCACAGGGGCTGGATTTGTGACTAGGGTCCAGGAACAAATGAAGATTTTCAATCAATCTTCACATCTACAGCTCTGTTCGACTTGTCTTGATTCCCTAAATTTCCTCAGCTAACATGGAAAAAAGATGTCCATTGTTCCAGGTATGAATGCAGATATGCACACCATAAACTTAATCTTCAGCTTTTTATCTTCTATTTTTCCAAGACACTATCAGAAGATTTCTATCATCTACATGGAATTCAGTCTCTGGCTTATAACACGATTTTTCCTGCACACACAGAACACAGTGTAGTAAACACACATTTTGCTGCACCATATCTACTTTTCCAAATTGATTGTGTGTGTTACACACACATGTTAACAATTAGTTTGTATCTGTTAATCTGCGGGCACTCATAGGAGGCAAGAGGCAGGAAACACACCCTGGACAGACACAAACACACACACACACACACACAGTATTCACTCTCATACCTGGAGGCAATTAAGAGTCCCAAAGTGGACCAATCATGCATGTTTTTCTTTTTGTTTGTTTGTTTTTGGACTGTGGAAACTCAGACCCTGCACAGAAAGGTATTTGATTCCAGCCTTAGACTAGAGACTTCCTCGTCCTTTTTGCTGTGAGTTCCTGAGCTAATCGTATTTATTCATTCATTTTCTGGAGTCTGCTATAGCTTATCTGCAGCATGCAGAGGCAAAAGTCTCCAGAACATCACACACACATACACAACTTTAAGAGTCTTCATTGGGCCTAAACGTGCATGTTATGGGACCATGCCAGCTCTGGATCTGTGTTTCCTGCATACCTTTGGTGGGACATAGAACTCCAGCAGGAACCTCTCGCCTCCTTCCTCCCTCTTGGTCTTCCTCAGCAGCAGGCGACACTTCTGCCACTGAGCGGCGCCCATACAGTTTGTGTCGTCGGCCACCATGTACCTGAGCGCCCCCTCCCTCTGGATCTCCAGCATCTCGGCCTTGTGGCCCTGCGACCCCCGGGGAAGCCTCAGCTTCTGGGACCACCTCTCTCCCCCTGCGCTCTCCCCTCCCGCAACACCTCCCACTCCCCCTCCTCCTCCCCCTCCTCCTCCCCCGCCGTTGGCCCTCCTGGCTCCGGAGGGCCCGTCCGGCTCGGGGGAGGCCCGTCTGTGCCACATCTCCTTCACCCCGTCCACCACACACAGGCTCATGTTCCTCAGGGAGAAGCCCTTCTTGAAGCGGGCCTTGGGGTGGCTGACGGACACGTCCTCGGAGCTGCGGGACTGTCCCAGGGCGGACACCTTGTGGACCGGCTGGGGGCCCCGGGAGGCGGCGGTGCCACCCCCTCCCCCGTCCATCCCTCCCCCTCCGCTGTCCATGCTGTCCAGAGACTCGCTGGAGGCGCCCGCGTCTTTACGCCTCTGGTACAGGTCGTGTCCGTAGGACAGCGGGCAGCCCTGGATGCCCAGGAAGGGAACGATGCTGTACTTGGGGGCGGCGCTGGAGCCGTCCTCTCCCGGCGAGGACGCCTGGTTCTCCCGGGCCTGGGTCAGCGCGGCGGAGAAGCACTCGAGGAAGTGATGGGCGAAGTGCTGCGAGAAGCTCACATCGGCGCCGGGCGAGTCGTAGCACGGGTTCTCGGACAGGAAGCGCTGGAACTTGTCGGCGAAGTCTGCGGCGGACGCTCGGGCGTGGAGCTCACAGAACTCCCGCCAGTCGGGCAGCGGACACGAGGAGGAGAGCTCCGGGCTACCGGGCACCACCGCTCCGTTCATCACTGGGCCATGCCAACCCACCGAGGAGAGGCTGCAGAGGAGGAGGAGGGGGAGGAGGAGGAGGAAGAGGAGCACAGCGTTAGTCCGGATGCAAGGCAAAAACGACTTCACTGGATCAGATGAACGCCAGCTGTGGAACAGTCTGCACGTGTGAAGGTGTGAAGAATGGATGGATGTGTGAATGGAGCAGACTGAGCAACCAGCTTGTGTCCAGCATCAGAATATTCATATCCTGAAAGCAGCAAAGAAAACACATTCCTCCTGTGACAAGTCTGAGCATGAAGCAACAGAAACAATGCTGCAGCAGGTTCACTTCTTCCCATCTCATCCCGCATCCATCACAATGTAAACTGTACAATCAGGACTGTGAGCAGAAATTGTAAGACAAGTCTGAATATTTCTGGTTATTTGTCTCACATCTTATTGTGTAAATGAAAAGCTCCTACAACACAGTTAAAGCAGGAAAGGTAATGTCTAAATTAACCTTCCTCTTCCATCCCCCTCATCATCCTCAGCCAGCAAGCCCAGGCAGCATCCTCTCTCACTCTCTCTCCCTCACTCTCTCTCCCTCACTCTCTCTCTCTGGTGGGAATTTATTCACTTTGAGGCTTTGGGATTACACACAGGATCGGCAGGTTGTCACTGACTCACCAACGGATTCGATGTGACAAACGGATGAGACAGAAAGCCAAGGTCTCCATCAGCCTCCGAGTGATGGCTTATGACAGAACACACACACACACACACACACACACACACACACACACACACATTATCTAAGCCGTGTCGACTCAGAGCGATGCATCCGGCTCGTCTCCGCGTCTCTTTCATCTCTCTGACTGTTGTTTTCCCACATAATGAGAATTTCATTAAGACCACAGTTGCTCTTGTCCACTCATACTTGCATTCCTCTGCTCCCCAGCACTAATGTCTGTGTGTGTGTGTGTGTGTGTGGGTATGACTCAGTCCTCGGTGCTGCCTCCCTCCCTCCCTCCCTCCTTCCCTCTCTTGGCCCGATCGGTGCCAAACCACATCACATCAGTGATAAAACTCATCTCTCTCTCTCTCTCTCTCTCTCTGCAGCACAGTCACACTACTGTTGTGTCAGCAGCCACATCCACACTCCGCCCTGCGCCTCGCCTCGCCTCGCCTCGCCTCGCCATCCTTGCACGGGCTGACTAACACGCCGTCCGTGAATGGCGGCGCAGCATCCAGCACATGTTGGTCCGATTATTGTGGTCTGTAAATCAGGCAGATGAAAGGAGGTGGTGGGAGTGGGCAGGCTGCGCGACATATGCACCAGGACGGCCAACGCTCGCCGCTCTGTGAAGCCTCCTCTTGGCAGCACACACACAGCGTGCGCGCAAATGTTTGCCTTCTGAGACACACATGGATACACACACACACACACATGGATACACACACACTCACACACACATAGAAGCCTTTGCAGTGCAGAGTTTGCAGGAATTTCTCTCGCAAGCAGCTTTATTGTCATTTCCAAAAGCATCTGTGTGGGTTGTCTTTTCATAGTGGATTAACACAAGAAAAAAACAACAACTCTTCACTGGAATTAAGTCTGACACACACACACACACACACACTCATTCAATGACAAACTAATCTCTCTCGTTCCCTCTTCGTTTCAACCCTTAGATGTGAAATCGACAACATGCCAGAGGAGTGTGAGGCGGGGCCGAGCGGACGTAGACAGGTGGGAGAAGGTGAAACTGTCCAGTAAAGAGTGGGATGAGAGGATAAAACAAAGCAAACAGCAAAGGAAGCTCTGACTTCACTGAGGGGGCAGGAGTTAAGTGGTCGAGGCTCTCGGAGACGTTCCCACGTGTCTGAACCCCGAGTTGTTGTTGTTCTTCTAGAGGAGGAAGCTCTTTCATAACCTGTGCTCAGGTCACACCGACACAGGCTGACAGGTCTCACGGACGTGGAGAGGAAGAGGACGAGCTGAGGCGTTTGAGTTCGAGAGAGAGGGGGAAGAGACTGGCCCACGGTTTTCACACCCTGAGTTTCCTCTCTCATCTCTCACTTCCGTCGCTGCACCTCGGCCTCAGGTCGACCACGGTGGCCGCAGACGTGTCGATCACCGTGACTCAGGTGGGACAGAGCTCACGTGAAGCTGCTTTTCCTGCCTCGCTTCACTGATTTTACAAGAAAACAAATCTGACAAAATATCCAACAACATCTTAATCTTAATGTTTTAGTTCTTTTGAAATCCTGGTCCCGGGCCTGAAAGAAACACCAGCTTTTCACAACCTGGCAACCAAAAACGGGCTTCTAATCCAGTGCTGGGGCGTTAGTAAGAATGCTAATTTATTTTAAGGAAGCTGGCATTTTTCCACCTTTTAAAGAGCAGTGCTTACAGAGCAAAATATATATATAAAACTTCAGGTTAAACTTCTTTTGCATTTGTCATTCATGAATCTATCCCTCCATTCATCCAAACAAACATCCACTCATTCATTCATTCTCCCTGTAAACCAAACTGCTGATCACCGGCCTAGCGATCGTCTCACTGTGTGTGTGTGTGTGTGTGTGTGTGTGTGTGTGTGCATGCACGTACTGCAGGCTGCATGGAAGTCAATACCCATTCAGCTATTTAAAAACCTGCACTGGGCCAACTTTCCACTCATTCAGCAGAAACACACAACAATGCACAGTGAGGTGCATTTCTCAAAATTATGCCCTTCCGCAACCGCAAAGAAGAGGATGTGTCTCTCTCAAGGATACTGAACTGACTCTCTGCCGCGCCCACACACACACACACACGCACGCACACACACAAACACAGTCACTCACCGAGTCAGCATGAAACTCAAGCCATGAGATGCTGGAGGAAGTGGACAGCATTAGGGTTTTCTGAGGCTCAGCAGGCTGACGCACACAGGCCCAGACCAGAGAGGAAGGCTGCGTTGGGCCGTATCTGATCAGACACATGTCAGCTCAGGTGCTTTTACTCTGAAGGCGCCTTAAAAGAGACGCAGAACGGTCGAATGGAGCGTTTATCCTTGTTCTATGGTGTTAAAATAGAGGAGAAAAGCCTCGGAAGCTATTTGTTGTTTGCTCAGATGCTATATAGTCTATTTCTGTGATCATGCTTTTAGCTGTGGGAATATTATGGCGTTTCCGCTCAGATCTGGCGCCCTTTCATTGCTTATCTGTGAAACAATGGAGCTTAGCAACTTTTTCCAGAACTGAGCGTCGACTCTAGCGATACAGCTACGGAGCAAGTACACATCCAGTCTGATATGTCGGAGCCAGGACTCACACACAACTTCACCAAACTGCTTATTTACTTATGTCACTGAACAGAGGCAGGTGTACAAAATCAGGGATCAATACAGTAATCCCTGGTCCTCCTGTTGACATCAAGTACCATCCTTCAAACTCCAATCCAGGTACGAGCCTCTGAAATTGTTTAACTCAAACTGTGATTTCAGCCTATAAATAAACAGATACAGAGCAAATAGATGGAGGTGCAGATCAGCACTGACGGTCTGTGAACTTCACTCCAAACCTCTGAAAAAAGAGGAGCTACCACCACTGACCCTGGGAGAGCTGGGAGAGCTGTGCATGTAAGTTTAATCCAGCAGAAAACTAAATGAATGAATGAAGAGGAACATCATCAGAACCATCTTCATAGTTCTGCACTTTTTTCTTGAGTGGGATTTGGAGTGAAGGACATTAACTTGTAACTAATGATACTACATGTTTGTGCAGGTACTTCAAGCTAAGTGCTTTTCCCAGGGCTGGAGGTGGGGGTGGGGTTGGGGGGGTCCAGATGCTAAAACAATCAGTGACTGTGTGGAGGTGGAGGAGACAAGGGGAGCATAAAGGAAGGGAGGTGCACGGCAGGAGGAGGGGGAGCAGAGGCACCACGTCGAGTCTCTCTCTCTCTTTTCTTAGCCGGGGGTTAAAAACCTAAAAAAAAATTTAAAAAAAAAACATTCACCTCCATCCTCCAGGCCTCTGGAGCTGCTCCCCCTCCTCCATCCCTGTATCTCCTCCCTATCTGCTGTACAAATCTACCACTACTGTGCCCCTTCCTCCTCCTCCTCCCCCTCCTCCTCCCCCTCCTCCTCCTCTGTACCCAGGGGAGCGGGGCTGATATCTCTGTCAGATGGTTGGACTTCTGTCTGTAACAGTAAACTGACCGGGAAGGAAAGAAAGAGACATTACAGCTCGGGGAGGGAAGCTGCTAAACACATTGTTGGAGGGGGGGGGGGGGGGGGGGGGGAGAAGGGGGGGGGGGGGTGAGGGGGGGGTCGCAGGAGTTACGGAGCGATAGCGAGGGCCAGGCGTGACGGATGTACGAGGGTTTGCGTGTTTTCAGAGCTGTGTGTACACATACCTCAGAGTACTCACAGGCATAAACATGGAGTATACGTAGCCTGGTACCCCCCCCCCCCCCCCACCTCCCCCCTCCCCCCTCCCTCCCTACGTCCAAACACCCAGGTCACAGGTTCCTGCGAGCGCCACGCTCCGGATGACGAAGATGATTGGTGATGTTGTGCTTCCACCACCACCCCGGGGAGTTTGGGTTGGGTGGTGGTGGGGAGGGGTGTGTGTGTGTGTGTGTGTGTGTGTGTGTGTGGCGGGGGGGGGGGGGGGGGGGGGGGGGGGGGGGGGGGGGCTATGTTTTCTAAGATTAGCCCGCTCCACAGCACAGCACACTCAGTCCAGCACACAGCTCCACGTCACCTCAGCGCCGCGCGAATCCATTAATTACGACTCCTTATATAAGATGTAAATACGAGAGAGGAGGACGAGGGACGAGAGAGGAAGAGGAGGGACGAGAGACGAGAGAGGAGGACGAGGGACGAGAGAGGAGGACGAGGGACGTCTGGATGGAGAGCGACGGAGGAGGGGCACTGATGCCCTTATGTTTGTGTTTGTGTTGTCATGGAGTTAAACTGATCTACTTCAGACGTGTTTCACATGATTCCAAATCAAAGATTTATGCCAAATTTTGCCTTTGTTTTAATCAGCTAATCAACTGGAACAACTCTTTATCAATGTAGCAACCGATAATTAGGTTCTTCATCGATTAGTCTGGCATTTTCTTCAATAAATGGACATTTTACTACATTAAGTGTCAAAACAAAGTCCTACAAGTGCGTCACACGTTTTGATTTGTCCAATCACCGAGTATCTGAGTTGCGTGTGTGTCGAGAATTGTTTTCACAACAACATCAAAATCCTCCATCGCGCCTCTTTTACGGACACCGATGCGTTGCAGTCTGTTGTGATTATTGTCGTATCTCACCTCGTTTTTGCACCTAACAGCTTGCAGCTCTGCAGCTGTTGCTAAAGGTCACCGCCGAACTAAAAGCAGAGCCAAGAAGCAAAGTGGGTGACACACATCTATAATATCGACACGAACCGCGATGTGACGACGCTCCGCCACGTGAAGACGACGAGGGAGGACAGAAATAAACCTACAGAGAGAGAGAGAGCGAGAGAGGAGAGAGAGAGAGAGAGAGAGAGAGAGAGAGAGAGAGAGAGAGGTCTGTACTGTGACATTTCAGCCAGAGAGATGGGATGAGAGCGGGGATTAGACGGGCTGGTTGGGACGGGTCGCATCCTGGGTCGACTCTAGCAGACCTCTCTCTGTCCGGACTCTCAGATCTGTCCACTTCAGAGCGGCCAGGTCGGCGACCTTTGACCCCACCCCCCGATAACCCCGTCCCTCTGTGAGGCCGGGCGGACGACGTCTGGCGACGGCTTCTGAGCCGGCCGACGATGGAGCGTCTGCCTTCAGACCGACACTGAGACGCCGCGTGTGTGTGTGTGTGTGTGTGTGCGTGTGCGTGTGTGTGTGTGTGTGTGACATCACCAGACTGTAACAGAACGCAAACACACTGACCAGTTCTGACTTTGTTTGCCGGAAGCAGAGCCTCATCTCACAGATATTAAACACATTAATTAACATGTCCTCCATCCTCCCTCCCTCCCTCCCTCTCTCTCTCTCTCTCTCTCTCTCTCCCTCTCTCGTGGTTTCTCTGGCGAGCAGAGGCAATGTAAATATTGAGTGAGCTCAGGCATCCATATGGCAGCCAGCGATAAAGGACACAGCGCGTGGGAGACACACATTCTGCCACTGACTTCCATTTCCTGTCTCTCACCCACCAGGTCTAACTAATTTCACAGATGACCACGGGCCCCTCGCTCAGCACAGATACTGTGCAACCTATTTCTGTGTGTGTGTGTGTGTGTGTGTGTGTGTGTGAGGAGTGTCACTTACTCAAATCCATTTATTTTTTTTAGTAATTGGCAATAGGAGAGCGAGGCTCATAATCACATCTGGGGTGGACACCATCGTCTGTAATGACTTTCTGACATGATGCTGATGGATTTCAGGCGGCTGTGGATTCGTCTACATTTCATCCGTTCTGTCTCACATTATCATATCTGTGTTTAAGATCAGCTGACTCGATCGATCGATCGATACGTCGAAGCAGAAAAACACAGCTATGGCATATTCATAGTGTGTGTGTGTTTGCTCTATGAAATGATAACAAACAGAGAAACGCCTCATGAGCTGCAAGCTGCTACAAACATTTGTTAATATTTGAATTGTTAGGAGTGAAACACACGGTGGGTAAGCTGGGGTTCAGCTCTGGGAGCTCGTCTCGTCCGAAAACATGAATGATCGGGTCGACTCCAAACTGGTGTGAGCGAGAGAGTGAATGGGAAGTTTGTGAATGGCAACAGGCATTTCTGCATGATAAAGCACATGAGAGTGAATCAAAAAGCTATCGATACACCATCTGTTATCTGTTATATATCAGTTTTATCAGAGTGTTTTAAGAGCTTTAAGGCTTATATATAAAAGGCATTATGCCTCAGGTTTATGCTGTCCACTCCCTCTAGTCCGCAAGGACCTGACATGCATGATGTTTGGAGATCTGACTGCTACTACACAGAATACACAGCAGATCAGGGGAAAAAAAGGCAAATAACGAGGCCACAAAGTCACCGTGGAGTGGGTTTGGCCTTATCCAGATATTAGCAGGTTAAAAGCATGCTCATTAGGCTCCTGTATGAACTGACTGTGGCCTATAAACAGACACATGAGAGAAAGTCAATAGAGCAGGCCTGCAGCAGACAGGCCTACTGCAGGCCCGGGGAGCCTATTTAAAGCCAACAGAGGATGGTTGTGCAGGCTGCATAATGGACTTCATGAATGGAGGACAGCTCCAGCTCTACATGAATGGGAGCCTGCAGGACTCTGGGTCTGGGTCTGCAGGGCCTCAGCATCACACACACACAGCACGACACATCACATCCTCCAACACACACACACACACCTCAGCCACCCCCTACAGGCTATTTAATGGATTAAAGGGAAAAGCCTCGTGAATGTGCCGGGTCTGAACCCGCACCTGAAGCAGCAGAGGATGGAGGCTGAAGCATCATCTCCATCCTCTCATCCTCTCTCCTCCTCCTCCTCACCCTCCTCCTTCTCCTCAGCACCTGGTTTGTTGTTGTCCTCCTGATGCGTCTCCTCCGGACGCGTTAGAAATAAAATGAGGAGATGAGAATAAAAAAAACGCAGCAGCGGCAGCGGCGGATCTCACCTCAATGCAGGACTGGTTTCATGATCGCTGTCTTGAAGGACGAGTCCAGACACAGTGTGTTCTATTCGGGCTCGATCATGGTGATTTTCCCTGCTCCTCCTGCTCCTCCTCCTCCTCTTCCTCCTCCTCTCCGGTGCGCTCTCTCCTCCTCGGCTCAGACGCGCTGTGCGGCCGCCGCTGCAGCGTCGCCTCCGCTCTGCACGGATCTGCACACACACACACACACACATTCACACATGCACACACACAAACACACACTGGTTGGGAGTACAAACCTGCTTCCGGTTGAGACTTTCAGAATAAAGCGTCGAGGTCTGTTGAATGGTTTGGGGCCCCAGACTTGTCTTCTCAATTCTCAATCAGCAGATTGATAAGAGATAAATTAACCCAGAATTATTCACTGTTTTTGTTCCTGTTAACATAGGAGGTTTTAGTAGAAATACCTCTTGGATATGAACGTCCATTTCTTTACTGATCAGGTACCCTTCATATGCTTATCTGGCAACCACAGGCAGGATGTACTCACATTAACTATTACAAGACTTCATTTTTTTCTTTTACCCATTTTTCAACTTACATTATCAGTATCCAAAATGTAAATATGATAAACAGCACAATAAGTAGATCACTTAATGTCAGTATAATTTATGCAGCTTTCATTTTGTCCAGCATCTTTTAAAAATTGTGAGTAAGAAATTTCGTCATGTCTAGGAACCTATCAGCCTAAAACTTTCATGTAATTATTTAGTCTTTAAAAGGATGCTCACAATGTCTTCAGTCTCTATCAGGGGAGAATATTAATCCTTTATTTGTAGATTTGATTCAACAATGGGAGATCAAACTATGAAACTCCAAACCAAAATCAGGTTTTATTGTACTTCCATTTTACTAAACGCATTGATGACTCTAGTAGATCATATGCTGTGTGTGAAGAAATGGAGATTTTCAGCTTTCAGTTACATTTCAGGAAAATAGAGACGTGACACTGCGAAATGAAAGCGTAACAAGGCTCAAACCTTCTCAGTCCTGGTTTCACAATGACACGGTGAAAGTGAATGAGTCACCTCGAGCCACAACAAAGCAAAGCTCTTATTTTGAAGGCGAGCTGAAATGATGGCCTGTGTTTCCTGTGCGTTTATATTTGACTTGACCGCAGCTTCCTTCACGGGGGGGGCGTGTGTGTGTGTGTGTGTGTGTGTGTGTGTGTGTGTGTGTGTGTGTTTGATCTATTTAACAGCCCCACTGATGACTGTCCTTAAAGGAACCACACCCTTTTATTGTTGCCATTACTCGCCACTGGCACTAAAACAGTGTGTGTGTGTGTGTGTGTGTGTGTGTGTGTGTGTGTGTGTGTGAGAGAGAGAGAGAGAGAGAGTAGGGGGATTAGCAAATCAGATAATTAGTTAAATAATGCACTAGCATGGGGATGACATATTTCCCTCTCTCCCTCTCTCTCCCTCTATATCACTCACTCACTCACTCACTCAATAATCAAACTCCTACCAAGGTAAAAAAAAAACCCAAACAAATCACGTTTCCATAACACACATTTTGACCTGACACACAACCAAACATATAAAACCCCACCTCACTGTCCCCTCAACCTCATTATCTGTCCCTGCACTGAACTACATATATGTGTCACGTGTGTGTGTGTGTGTGTGTGTGTGTGTGTGTGTGTGGACTCGTATAGGGCTGAGGTAACGTGACTCTGTGGTCTAGTTCCGGTTGTCTGTTTCGGTCGGACTCAGCTGCTCTCTGATGACTCATCCTCTCCCTCCATCACTCAGCTGAGCGCCGTGTCACAACGCTCGCCCGAGGCGTGGGCCGCCTTCACCTCTGGGGCCGCACGTGCTCGCTCACCTGCCCCAGTCCAGGTCCCACAGAAGTTTATCGGGTATTTGTGCACAGAACAGACACGTCTGAGCACATAATGAGTCCATAAATGTACAAAATTGAACCATATTACAGAGTCGTACGTTATGTAACCAGTAGATGGGACTGTGTGGAGTTTGCAATGGAAACCGCAAATTTGCTTGAGTCCAAAAGGTCAAAAATGGAGCCTCTGAACTGCCCCAGGTGTGTGTGTGTGTGCATGTGTGTGTGTGTGTGTCTAGATCCAGTGATGGATGGATAATCAATAGAATCATTTCCTCCATGCGAGGATAAAACCTCGCTACAACCCTGAACTACAATGATAAAACAGCATTTCCCAATAGGTGAGAATGCATAGGCAGCTTCTATCTAAATGATCTCTTTTGGTGTTAGCAATGTTATGTTACTAATGTCCTAGTACTCTAACTACTCTAACTACTCTAGCTACTCTAACTACCTGATACTACAGTGTGTTTGCCGCCATGGCACGCATGTTGTTTGGCCCAACGAGCCCTTTCACGCGCCTCGCTGGTGTTTACAGCCCTGTGAGTGGCTCTAGCGTAGCACACCTCCGTCTCTAATCCTCTTTGAGGGGATTGACTCTGTGGCTCGGTGCCGTGGCCCAGGGCTAAAATAATGACCTGGCGGGGCCGCAGACAGGTGGTGGTGGTGGTGGTGGTGGTGGTGGTGGTGGTGGTGGTGGGAGAGGACCAGCTCCTCCACAAGGTCAACGTCTAATCTGGGCGTCTCCCCCTGGAACCACCTGCTCCTGCTGTCCGGGCCGACAGGCTGAGTGATCTGGGGTTGTTTGGTTGTTTGTTTGTTTTGTTTTGTTTGGTGGAAGTCTTTCCTCGGCTGTGAGAGCAGCTTGAACCGGTCGGAGTGACGATAAGCCGTAGAGGAATGATTCAATCAAAGCGTGCGACTGAAACGCTGCCAGTCGTCCTCGGAGCTGCGGGGGCAGCGCAGGCATCCACAGATCTGATCAGTCCTGGTTCGAGCTTTTGAAGAGTTTGGTATTTGTTCTTCTAGCTGGTTAGTTAGATTATATGCAACATGGAAAAATACGATTCTTCCAAACATAGGAAGAAGAAAGAAAGAAGACCTCTTTGCTTTTTGCCTTTGCTTAACCTCCTCCTCCATCCTCAGCCTCACCTCACTTATCGAGTCTTGACTTGATCTCGAGTCTTTAACAATGATCGCCATGTGTTTATGTCAATAAACTGTTATTTCTCACACAGAAATGAAGACTTTTGATAAGATTCTTGTCTTCTAAACACTTAAGAAAATATGATAAATGTAAGATATAAAGCCCCTTCTCTCTGCACTTTGCTGTTATTACATCACTTCTTATCAATAGTAATAGTTTATAATGATTTGATTTGTAATCATTATACTGTGATTCTGTCTGGACTGTTTCATATGGTGAATGTAAAGGTGTTTTTTTATGCTTTTGGCTGCTGGACAGAATAGTTTCCCTTTGGGGATGTTCTTCTCGCACTTCTTATCTTATCTTGGAAGACGATAGAAGATAAAAATGACACTCTACCATGTCTATGAATGTGTACTATTCCAATCAAAGATATCTGAATCGTAATAAGTTCAACCACTCCTCCTCGGCACACAGGCATCACAGACCAAGAGTCAATCAAAGCCTATTTGTGGAGCATGAAGGAGCGAGGAGGAGCCACTCCTCTAACTCTGTGTTTGTCATCAGCCATGACGTCCACGCTTCGGGCGAGCGAGAGAGAGAGAGAGCGAGAGAGAGACACTTAATGAAGCACAAAGCGACAGAGGTGGGCTGTACGTGCCCCCCCCCCGGAGACCCTCGCCTCTTATTGATCCTCACTCACTTCCTGCCGGAGAGGACGGGGCCCTCCGGGGACAGGGGCCGCCTCAACCTCCTGCCACATCACCTCTGACTCAGCCCCTGCACTTTTACATCTAAATCCCATCTTTCAGCCCCCCCCCCACCGCCCCCCCACCTCCACCCCCACAACATCACCTTTAATCCCTGTAACGTTCCCTCATCTGTGTTTTCAGAGAAACAGACACAGAACGTGGGCCCCCGAACACCGCACACATCAACGGGGCCTCCTCGACGGGCGGCATCGATCCAGAGTTCAAATATATACCTCGCTCAGAGCTCAGAGAGGTGAGACAGAGGTGTGTGTGTGTAGGAGGAGGAGGAGGAGGAGGAGGAGGAAGAGGAAGGGATGAAAAAAGAGAGAGAGAGAAGAGAGAGAGAGAGAAGCTTTTGAGCTGATTTCCTGTGAAAGCATCCATAGTGGTTGAGATGGAGATTGGCCTCCCGAGGCCGTTTGAGGATCAATGTGTCGGCGGGCTTTAATAAGAAGTGTGTGTGTGTGTGTGTGTGTGTGTGTGTGTGTGTGGGGGTGGGGGGTGGGGGGGGGGGGGCTGGGTTGGAGGGGGTTACAGGCTCGCCACATACAGTGTGAGACTCCACGCCACGCGTCAGCATCCCCTGCATCAGGAGGACTTAGTTTCTACGATGTGAAGGTAAAATGATGTGATTGACAGTGAGATCGACCTCACACTGCCACCAAGGTGGCAGGACACACACACACACACACACACACACACACACAACCAGGGGGCAATTTAGAGTCCCCAGCTGACCTTTTGAACTGTGGTTGAAACCGGAGCATCCCGGGAAATATCTACTTAGACGCAAGAAGAACTTGTGATTCTAAATCTTCTTACTGCAAAGCGACAGCGCAGGTAAACACACACTCACTCACCTTTTCATCCACCTGATCTCAGCTTGAGGAGTTAAAGAGGATAGAATAAAAAAAAAAGGTTGGTATGTTAAAGGTTTAACATGTGGCTAAAACATGTTGGAAACTCGAGCAGGGAGATATCATGATATGATAGAGTGATTTCATCTCTAATTACAACAGTTCAGTAACATGCAAAATGCCCCCTTATGTGTAATATGGAGTTC
The DNA here is from genome assembly GCA_029224185.1 of Karalla daura. Taxonomy (NCBI): domain Eukaryota; kingdom Metazoa; phylum Chordata; class Actinopteri; order Chaetodontiformes; family Leiognathidae; genus Karalla; species Karalla daura. Next base: position 20,865,949 of record CM055198.1, read on the forward strand.
ACCTTCTAGCATTGATGTGTGTCACCTACAAGCTCAAAGCAGCTGCTGGTTTCCTGTCTCCCAGTTGCTCAGTGGTACGACCCAGCCTTCGATCTTTTGTACTGGGGTGAACGTGTGGCCACACAAACTGGTTCCAGCCACAGTTTAATCAATTACAACTCGTCACTCCGTGTCAGAAGTGTCACTCTTGTCGGCTGAATCACACCAGCTTTCACTCGCCAAACTGCCTCGCAGAGGTGACGGGAGAATCGAGAGGCTGCGATCCTCCGATGACCTGCTGCTGAAAACTCTGTGTGTGTGTGTGTGTGTGTGTGTGTGTAGAGCTGTACCTGAGGCTGCGTCTCTCCCACCAGGGGATGATGATGATGATGATGATGATGATGATGTGTGCCATGATGTCACTGGAGCAGCTCTGGAGCTCAGCCCAAGATAGCTCAGCAGACCACACCATCACTGTGACACTGTAAACAACACGAGGAGGCAGCAACAGGAAGAGCAGACACTTAGTCACAAAGCTGGAAAGTTACTGCGCTCGCTCTAGTACCGCTACAACATACAGCCTCTTCTTCCTCCTCTTGGGACACCTTTATGATTCATTTTATTATCATTTTGGGGTTCATCATTGGGATTTTCTGCAGAAAAGTATCTGCAAAGATCTGTCTGCTCCAGAATCAGTGGTAAATATCCATATATCAGCTTTTACTTTTTCTTAAAACAGTGTGTAGATTCATGGTGGAGACCCTGGATCATCATGACATAACATGACATAACAAAACAATAGGAAAAATGTGGATTAAAGATCAAACCCAGTCAGACATGCATGATTCAATATTCTAAAATAGTCGATTTCAGTAATATTCAGTGGAGAGTCTGTGGGGGTTTCCTCCTAAAAAAGGTCAAAATGTTTCTTGAATTAGGCTGAAAATTGTGATTGAGGCGATAAAACATCCATAAAGCATTGTTACAATACCCAGTAACAAAATCTGAATTGTCTTCCATTTGTGTCGTACATGAACAGAGACACACTAAAACGGTCGTTTGTTGTCGAGGTGTCTTATAAACAATCTGCAGCTGGAGTAGAAATAAAACACTGATCTTCAGAGTGGGTGAAACCCATCGTCCTCATGCCTGTGAGCAAACCGTATCAAACTGGTGGAGAGGTTAATAAAACATCTGTCTGAGGAGCGTTTAGACAACCTCCAACAAACGTCTCCTCAATATGTCAACCACGTGATCTCTGCTTCTGCAGCCACTGTACGACCTCGCTCGTCTGTGGATTAGCATCATCTGCAGCCACCTGTCACCTCCTATCACCTCCTCTGTACGGGGTGGCGGGGGCTGGGAGAGGGGGGTGGGGTGGAGTCCATATTCAGGATCCAGACCCCCCCCCCCCCCCCCCACACACACACACACACACACACACACACCACTCTAGATAGGGAATCACGTGTCCGAGTAATTCAGCCAGACGGTGTCAGAGCAAATCAGAGAGCGCCGGGGAGCGTTCCGCATGGAGCCACCTGACAGAGGATGCCTGTTTCCATAGCAACACCCATAGTGGGGGGGGTGGGGTGGGGGGGGTGTTGCATAGATGTGTGTGGAGGTGGGGAGGGGGGGGGGGGTGCAAACTGACTGCATGAAGACACAGGATCAGAAGAGGCAGAGACACTGATACATCTCCAAACAGGATCATGGGAGGCCAAAATATGTTAAGTGAATGATTTCTCCAGAATGAAACCGAGTGACACCTCCCTGACACACACACACATTTAAACACACACACGCACACACACACACACATTTAGACACAGAAACAGACACTAAACTCCTGCAGCATTCCTCCCCGTTTCTCGCTAACACACTCCCACTCTCTTTGTATCCATGCAACAGTGCTCTGCAGTTTATGGTCTGAGCTCCTTAGTGACACAAAGGGGAGAAATCCTGAATGGTGCGTTCGCTCAATGAAGGCGCTGAATGAGATTTTCACAGGCTGGGGGGATGAATGAGGAGGAACGCCTTTGAATGGGAGGGAGGGATGTTACCTGCAGAGCTGAGCAGGATCCACAAGGAGTGTTTACATAATGCCTCCCAGCCAGAGTCGGCCCGATTTCTGCAAATATTTTATGAAACCCACGTTTCTCTCTCTTTGGTTTATTCCCTCAGACGCTTCACACACATCACTGTCGGACTAGTGTTTAACGCCGCAGAGGACAAAGGCCGGTGTGCACCCTCCATCTGTGGATGTTCACGGCATTTACTGTCAAGTTGTCCAAGTGCAACATATTTGTCGAGACGTGACAGGTGAGTTGTAACCAGGGGAGGAAGGACTATTGATGGAACAACAAATCAATCAAAAGACAGAAGTTTAAAGACCCTGCCTCCATCACAGAGCTCTCAGAGTCTGTGCAGCTGGAGACAAACAGGACAAACGTCTCATTGCGAGCGTCGGGAGGACACATCGGGGTGTGTTTTATGTTCCAAAAATCAGACGATACAGGACGAGGCAGAGAGCAGACAGAAGAGAGGGAGCACAGTCAGAGTCTAAATAATTCATTGACACAGCAAAGTAAAACTCTGCTGCCCTCTGCTGAACCCACCGTGGAAACGTGAGTCGCAGAAAGCGGAAATAATCCCAGCATCTTCCTCTTCTTCTTCTTCTGTGCTGCAGGAGGACAACTCTCTCTTTGGAAGCCGCTCAAAGCAAACATGACGATGCACAGATCAAAGCGCTGAGCTGTGGAAACGCCGATCAGTGCACGAGAAATGAAAAACTCCATTAAGGCTTACTTAAGACTGTTGTTCCTCCGGAGATGGATACTGTTAATATTTATGGAGCTGCTGAAGGAGAAGCAGAGGTGGAAGATGGAGGGATGGAGGGATGGATGCTGGGGGAGGTGGGAGGAGGGAGCGTGTCTGGGGGGGGGGTCAAAGGTGAATGGTGCTCCAGAGGCCAGAATGAGGCTGTAATTGTGCCGAAAGAGAGTTCACAGTCTGCTCTGATTGATAAGCAAAAAGGGGATTAAGACGGAGAGGAAACAGTGGAGGAGGAGTGAAGTGTGTGTGTGTGTGTGTGTGTGTGTGTGTGTGTGTGTGTGTGTGTGTGTGTGTGTGTGTGTGTGTGTGTGTGTGTGTGTGTGTGTGTGTGTGTGTGTGTGTGTGTGTGTGTGTGTGTGGTCGGCGGCTCTCATTAGCCTTTAATGGTGGTGAGCTGAGGTTCTCTTCAGGCCCCTCATGAATAATGCAGTCTAATTCAGTCAGACTGCTTCAGCCTGATCAGCACATTCATCTGCTTCCTCCTCCTCCTCCTCCTCCTCCTCCTCCAGTGTCAGGCCCACATGTACCTCCTCCTACTCCTCAAGGCTTTTGTAGTGGGAGTGGAACAGCTGCACATCAAGGGTACCGTCCATCTTATTTAGTCTTAAGAGTGTGAATCTGTCTCAGTTACTCTGGGCTGGGAGTTGATTCCAGAGCACGTTTCCATGTCTGCTCCAGTTTCCTCCACAGTCCAAAAATGTCTCCTAGACAGCATGAAGATGCTAAGAGGGTGAAGAAGACTGACAGGGCTCATTCTTCTTTTGTTTTTTAGCGTTTATAGCTTCCTGATGCTGCACGTGGGACACATTCACACACAAAAAGAAAAAATAAAAATCGAGAGAAGTTTGTGTGGTTGGTATTTGTCTCCTTGGACTGCAAACGTCATCAGACCCAGTGTTGGGGCTATAATTACACTTTGAAGGTTTATACAGCTTTTATTTTGTTCTTTTTTTATCATTTTGAAAGATTTCCAGACCTGTTTGTATTTGGACCATTAAAAGCAGCATGTCGTGTCACTCAGTGATGGGGAATGAAGCTCAGCATCGTCACCAACACTGAATCAATAACCAGTCCTCATCAATAACCAGTTAGACATGGTTAAACATGGTTAAACATGGTTAAACATGGTTAAACATAGTTAAACAGCACTAGTCATAAAACAGGCAGCAGACCGAGATGAAACTTGTCATGGAGCTGAATAACGGCTGAAGACGTCACGGCCTTGTTAATCTTTGACCTTTTGCTTAGAAACTGTAATAACTTAATAAACTTATCTGGTGAAGGCATTAAGCGAATTATCGCTATAATTGATGTCTGATTTCTTGTTTTCCATCCCATCCAGGGTGTGTGTCACTCCACCTCCTCACACCTCAGACAGGTTGTTTGGGTCTTTTATGAGATTAGCTGACAGGAAAATAAAGATGGAAGAATACAAACCATGTGAGATGATTTCCTTGTGAACACGCAGGTCTGAGAACAGCTCAGACATCCAAGGTGTGAATGATGCGAGGCGACACTTGCTGCATAGTCTTTATTAGGAGTAAGTGACTCAGAGGAGAAGTAATCAGGTAAACATGCACAATGTTTGTCTCAGTAACTCTTAGGGAGTTACTACTGCATCCATTAGATCTGAAGTTAGAGTAACATGTGAATTTCTGTCCCACAGACATACGTCATTAAGAACTGCACCCACCTACCAATGAATCAATCATCAGACTCACATATAGCAAATCCTAGAGAAATAACAATAAACTGACAACTAGAGTATATTTGGATCCACAACCTGACCCTTTTGTACTATTCCACCTGTTACCAATCAAACCATACTTACCTCGATTACATTACCTTTAATATTGTTAAAACTTATCCTTCATCTTTATTGATTTGTTCCTTTAAACGTTAATAAATTCCAGCTTAACCCACTAAAAACACAACAGATATAATGGTCCCGACAACTTAACTCTTAACTCCTAAACCATCACCGATTGGCTTTTAGAATCACGCTGACTATATTAAAATCTCAAGTTAGACTTTTCCTACATTTCTAGATTAATAGTAAATGAGCAAAGATCAGGAATACGGAAACCAAAACAAGAAGCAGATGTTTTGGAATCAATGGCTGAGGCTGCAGTTAAGAGCTGCCCCCTGGTGGCCAGATCCAGCTACTGCAGGAGGAAGCAAGCTACGGCTGTGTGTGTGTGTGTGTGTGTGTGTGTGTGTGTGTGTGTGTGTGTGTGCGTGTGTGTAGCATGGAGGCTAAAGCTTTGAAGCAGGTCATGCAGGGTGCTGCTGAGGCCTCTCCACCCCTCCCCCCAGGACAGGTTACAGGTTGGGGTCGTTCTCGTGGAAGCGGTGGAGGTGGTCGGAGTACCTGGCAGGAACAGAGCAGAGGGAACGTTAAGACACGGGAGTCATGTCCCAGCTGTTTGGGATGGACCGAGTCATGGAGAGGGGGGGGGGGGGGGGGGGGGACAAACTTTTTGGCGCAGAAGGCGGAGCAGTCCCGGCCGATGCTCTCGCTCCAGGCCGTCTTGTACAGAACCTGAGAGGAAGTAGGAGGAAGAGTTAAAACTCAGTTTTTATCCTGACAGGTTGGAGAGAGAGAGAGAGAGAGAGAGAGAGAGAGAGAGAGAGAGAGAGAGAGAGAGAGAGAGAGAGAGAGAGAGAGAGAGAGAGAGAGAGAGAGAGAGAGAGAGAGAGAGAGAGAGAGAGAGAGAGAGAGAGAGAGAGAGAGAGAGAGAGAGAGAGAGAGAGAGAGAGAGAGAGAGAGAGAGAGAGAGAGAGAGATAGATAGATAGATAGATAGATAGATAGATAGATAGATAGATAGATAGATAGATAGATAGATAGATAGATAGAGAGAGAGAGCAGAGCGCCCCCTACCAGGAAGACCAGGCAGTGCAGGAACAGGGTGTAGAAGAAGGCGATGGTCCTGGCCATCTTGTTGGAGAGGATCACACGGCCCTGAGAGACGGAACAAACATGGAGGGTGAGAGGAGGAGAGGCTCGGGGCAGAGCGGGGGGATGAGGAAGAGGAGGAAGAGGAGGAAGAGGAGGAGGAGGAGGGCTTACCAGGCTCAGAGTGGCTTTATCCCAGGGGCTGAGGCTCAGGTACCGGCGCTGGCGCTCCTGCAAACAGAGAGAGACGCTGTAGACGCTGAGGAGAGTTCACACGGACCTGAACGTCTCAGTTTATAGAAGACGATGTTGTTAATGAGGCGTGATTGGCTGATTCAGATCTGACATTTCCCCAGAATAACAGATCGATCACATCTCACTGTGAACAACTAAATCATACATCAATGCGTTTTTCTTCTTTCTTTCATAACTCGCTTAAACGTTCAACATATGCAATCATTTTCAAGATTTTAACCCTTTAAACCTCAGTTTGATTATGCGAACGACATTTATCACAAATGCATTATATTTACATTCATCTTCAAAATACTTATGAGTCCTTGTCTGTTTATTCCAGCTGCTTACTGTTTACATTTGTACTTTGAGAAGAGGCATCTCATCTGCATATGTACACGCACACTTTGCATCCTCTGGTGAGGATTAGGTTTGGATAAGTTATGTTAGCAACAAAGCTAATTAGATTGTATTTAGTTTTTACATTGTTTTAAAGACATGCCAGACACTCGCCCCTCACTCACTTTGTCCCCTTAATGGAGTCCCTCTGGCTGCAAAGTGCAGTCCTTAAAGTTTCAAAGTTTGTTTTCTAGACTTATTCTTTTTTTCTCTGTGTTTCCACACACAGCAGGTCAGAGTCTGCGAGCCTCGTCACCATGACAGGCAGGTGGAGGTTTTCATTCTGTGTGTGTGTGTGTTTGTTTGTTTGTGTGTCCTGTACCTTCCTGCTGAAGGAGGCAAACGGGTCCAGTCTCTCCTCGTACTGGGAGGAGTAGCGCATCACGGTGTCGTCACTCCCTCCAGCCTGCACACACACACACACACACACACTTAACACATTTTCCATTTCACACATGTCTGACAGGACGGCTGCTCTCTCACACACACGCACACACACACACGCACACACACAGGCAGGCAGAGTGACGCACCCTGCCTGGGTAGCTCTGCAGGAACTTGATCTTCTCATACAGTTTGATGTTGTCGGCTCTCAGGCTGTCGAGCTCGTTCTGCAGGGCCTGCATGGTCTGCTGCATGGAGCGGTTCTCCTGCAGAGGGCACAGACAGAGGAGAGGTGAGTCTCAACGCCCCCCCCCTCCTCCTCCTCCTCCCCCTCCCTCCTCCTCCTCCTCCTGAGAGGACGTGAGACGGGATCGGGACTCACAGCTTCCAGCTCGTGGTTGCGGGAGCGAAACCTCTCCCTCTGGCTGGAGATGATGGAGAGCAGGGAGTCCATCTGGCCCTGAGGGAGCTCAGCCTGGGGGGCCACCCCGGAACCTGGAGGAGAAACAGGCCAAAACCAACAACCACAGATCACTTCCTCAGCTAGCTGGAGACAGGTTTCCCGTGCCGTTTCCACTTGGCTTCAGAGCTGTTCTGCGATGCTGCGAGACAGACTCAGATCTGTGTGATGAGCCTGTTCAGTGGTGCCGAGGCAGACGGCCCCCTGCGGGGCCCGGGCCCAGCGGGGCCACAGACGCTGTGCAGGCTGCGTGGCACACGTCAGGCCCGACACCACATCTGTGCACCCTCCGCTCCCACAGAACAAAGACTTCACGAGCGCGGAGGACTCATCAAAGCCGGGAGATCATTTCAAAACATGAGAGCGAGAGAGAAGAAAAGAAGACAAACACCTGTTTAACCTGCGCAGTCTTTAAAAGGAACATCATCCTCTCAGGATGGGGTGTTAATCACCTGTCTTGTGGTATTACATCTTCTGTGACAGGGAAAACAAAACACTTCTAACTACTCTGAGACTCTGCCTCCGTCTCCATTAGAGACATTTCTGTTTTTCCCACATATTTTCCAAAGATTGTTCCTCACAGAGTCATGGAGTTAGTATGTTATAGAGGTCCTCATACATGCTAAATAAGAGCTCAGGAGGGAGTTAGTGGTAGAACATAACAGAGTGGTCCTTCCTGTCTACTGTCTCCCTATATAGTCAGTTCTGACTCTGAGGAGGTGTGGAGAAGCTGGCTACGTACCGGCAAACATGGCGGTGGCCTCCTTGATGGGCTCCGGGATGTTGTCCATGCCGCCCAGCTCGGAGCCGTCGGCGTCGGGCCGGCCCAGCGAGGACAGGCCCTGGATGGTGCTCAGGTCGTGCTCCAGCTTCAGGATGAGCTCCTTCTGCTCGGCGCTGGTCCGCACGGCCGAGGAGAACTCCAGCTGCAGCTCGGCGTAGCGGCCTGTCCGGAGCACAGAGACGAGAACATCTGTAGATTACTCCCAGCTCACGTTTCCTCTCTTAGAAATGATCATTTTGGGTTTTGAACTCCGGAGCGGACTCACCTGTGGCAGCAGAGGTCCTACAACATCATGAAAGCCCTGACAGAACTGCTACTTTCTCTCTGATCTGTTTCTCTGAGAATACTTATTCCAAGAGGTCTGGCAGAGCACAAACAAACTACCACGGCACACTTTTAGTATTTGTATAAAAGAGATTTACTTCAATTATCACACCTAGGGTGCATGTGAATAATAATGATGATGAATCAAATGTCAATCATAACAAATACATTGTGAACGTTTCATACAGTGATATTGCTTTTCAATGTTGTAGAAGGGACTGTTTTACAGTGCTGAGAACAAACAACATGATACGTTTAGTAAATAGAAAGATAAAGAAACAATGATACATGAGGAAAAACGAAAGGGAGGGAGAAAAAAGCATCTCAGGAGTGACAGAAGTGCTAGGGAAACAACTTTCAAAAAAACGTCTTAACCATCCCTTTACAGTCATGCAGCCTTTTGTACTACAACACACATGTACGCGCACACACACACTCACATAATTTTCCAAAACGAGAAAAAAAAACAAAAAAAACGTAAAAAAAACAAAACAGAGAAATAAAAGCAGTGGGAGAAAGTCATGAAAAGTATTATTACTTCCACGTCGTTGATGACAGGTTGGACAAAATCATCTAAAAACTCGCTAAAGCCTCAACAAGCATCTTAAAGCTTTCCAGAAAGGGAGGGGGCGGGGGGGGCGGCCCCCCCCAGGTCATTTGGTTGTCAGACTACACTGTGGTTCAAGCTATGGGCCAACTGAAGCGACGACACAAGGTAGCAACATTCAGAAACAGACCGTCAGCAACCGTTCGACAGAGGTGGAGAACTACTACGTCACTATTTGGCTTTTTGCTTCCTCTTTTTAAGTCTTGCGAGCGCTCGCTGAAATGTTCCTTTTTTTTGTCGTTTTGTGTTTTATCCTTTCTCTTTTTTTTGTGTTTTTTTTTTTAATTATCATTATTATTATTATCATTATGATGAGGATGATGATGATGAGGAGGACTGTGCCAGAGTGGAGGAGTCTCTCTGGGGAGTTAAACCTGTACAAGTTCAGCATCTCGAAAACAACCGATAGAAAGATAAAGAGGAAATGGTTTTGTTTTTTTCTTTTTAAGACTTAAAAAATCAGCTGGAGCCAATGTGTGAGAGAGAGAGAGAGAGAGAGAGAGGTGAGTGGAGAGGAAAACAAACGACTTCAAAAACAAAAAAATGGAAACAAAAAGCACGCGGTTAAGTGTGGGGAGCGTTAAGGATGAGTGTATTGTGCTGCATTATGTGTGTATGTATTACTGAGTGTGCTATGCATACAGCACCACTGATTTGGAAAGTGTTTCCTTACAAAACCCACTTCATAAGATATATTCTAAAAGTATTACAAAAAACATCTGAGGTTTTTCTTTCTTTTTTTTTTCTCTTTTTTCGTTTTTTTTTTTTCCTGAATATGGTGACCAGTGCTGCTGTTCGGGCTTTCCATTACAACTAAGATGTCAAATGAATAAACCACTACTTCAACAGATCATACAGTAAAGCTTTACAACTTCAGAAAACATGATATGATATACAGCATCTGTTACACCTTTACAATGTTATTCAACAGTGTATAGAATCATCTGATTTAAATTTGTAGAAAAATATCTGTGGATCATGGAAAAGTCCTGAATCGTCCCTTCTCTCCTCCTGCCTTCAAACAAAAGCATACTGTGACTATAATAGTGAATCAATAGCTACTTGATCGACCGTATTTACACGTCTCTTTTCCAAATAACCATTAGAATTGGCACACGTCATTATCAATACCTGTAGTGCCATTATTAACGTCACAGCAAACCTGACACAAACAGAAAAATACAAAATGCCCTATGAGTAAATTCAGTGTTATTACAGTGTACGCTGTTTCTGCATGCTTCCTCCTTCATTCAATGCTCTGGTCTCGCTGCTAGTTAGGTTATGTACAACGTGAGAAATGCATTGTGAGGGGTCAGGGGGAGGGCAGGGGGGAGGGGTCAGGGGTCAGAGGGCAACGATCTGAAACGATGAAATGAGACCAGGACCGGAGGAGGCGTCCGCAGGTCAGTCATGAGGATTACAGGAGTTTGTGTTTATTTACAACCCTCTCACTGGAGAGCTGAGACAGAGTCGACTCGAACGTACCAACACGAGGAGGGACATCTGAGATCGGGACGTCGTGCGTGCGTGTGCGTGTGCGTGTGTGTGCGTGTGTGTGTGTGCGTGTGTGTGGCGGGACGAATCGGGTGAAGTCGTCTACGTCTAATGACATCACTAGTTTGGTGCCCTGCTTGGCAGTTAAAGGCACAAATCTGATGATCTCACGTGGTTCAGGCGAGTCGATGGATCTGGCTATAAAATGGCAGAATGGGTTAAGTGCTTGTACTTTACAGTAGCTATTCATCACCATATAAAAAGTAGACGCGCGCCGTGGTCGTCCAGTCCGAGCAGCCCTGGGCGTTCTGCTCCAGACAGATGTTTCACATCAGTCATCCACAGGAAGAGCCAAAGTTTGTGGAATTTTTTACAATTATTAGATACGTCGGAAAATCCAATTTGGCCTAATGCATCTTAATGCAGTGCAATGAGGTTATCAGTATCTTTTGACCGGCTGCCAATGCGTGTTTAAGGGAGGGGGGGGGGTTGGGAAGGGAAGGGGGAAGGGGGGTAATTGTGGATGCACTGAGGAGATTTTGGATAGAAAACCAAAACAGAGTTTACTCGTAACATATCTACAACTGTACAGGACAATGGCCCTTTTCAGTCACACAGTAATCTGCAGTTTGAGACGAGGGGACGCGGCCGATCGTATTGAAGAACGTGGGCAACAGCTTTCTTCTGTTTGGATTCTTCTTCTTCTTCTTTTTTTTTTTTTGTCTTTTTTTTTAGTGTTTAGGATGCGGAGTCTGTGCTTGGTTCACAACCACTTTTTATAAAAAGGCATACAGTTCCCGGGACCCCCGGGATCGTACTCTGTTGTAGTGTTAACAGACCCTGTCCAAAGGTAAGATCTAATAAGTGCTTTGTTACGGACTGCTATAGAAATTCTGCATAATCATAGGCTGGCTATCTGTTCAATCTGGCGTAGCACACCTGCTCGCTGGTACACTTCTCTAATCTCAATTTGGCAGATATGACCTCCTTCAAGTTAACATGTGTTCTCAAGTTTAGGTAATTTCATTTGACCTAGTTGAAAAAGTATATAGAATACGATTGGACCTGTTCATTATGTAAATGGCATTAAGGAAGATGTGAGGTGGGAGGAGGGGGGGGGGTGTGGGGGGTGTGGGGGGGGCGGGGGGTGCGAACTCTATCTAAAGAAAGCTGCGTTAGCCCTGCCGAGCGTTAGTGTTGGGTTTGCCCAAGAAACAGCCAAAACGAAAGGGAACGAAACGAGAAACGACAACTGGAGAGTAGAAAACAGGAAAAGAGATATGCTATCATATATTCACTGATCTTGATATGTCCTTTGATTCTCTAGCTAGCAATTTAAGAGCATAACTGTTGTGGTAAAAGCTTTATGCTTACGGGAGCATGAACTGTAGCAAACACATCTTTCAAAGCTATTGAAATGACACTAAACTTTTTTTTTTCGGATTCATGAATATACAAACAAATGAGAACTAGTACATCTTTGTAAATATTAACCAATACTGCCGGCAGTCTATACGTCTAATAAAAATGTTACTTGCCCTCAGGAACAGTATAATCCCTTAAAAAATAGACAACTCAAATGATAAGACATTAAATGAAAAATACAGCACCTATAAATAAGCAGAATAAAAACCAAACTATAAATGCAAAATAGCAATAAAACCAAGCTACAGTAAATCATAGTATTACACTACTTTGTGAGAAGATTAATGTAATGGTAACGCATCAAACAGCTTAAAGAAGGGTGTCAGTTGTGCACTAGTAGTGTGTGCAAGTAGATACGAAATATGACCCAACTCATTGGAAACACTGAACACTCCTCAGTCGCACACGACTTGTGCACACGCATGTATCGACAGGCGTGTGTGTACATGCACCCGCGCACACACACACACACATACACGCACACGCACTCACACACACACACACACAAAGGGGAGGCAGTAGGCTGACAGGCACTGAGGGCTTGTGTGGGACAGGGAGGAGGTGATATGCCTTATAATTTGTAGTGTATACAGTAGAATTCAATGCAAAAGACTTACATCCCTGGATACAGGATAGACAAGAGGAGAGTGGTAACTACTCGTGGCAGGGCGGGGGTGAATTCACCTCGAGGACAGGCTCGGCGAGTCCTGCACCAGTTCACTCGCTTCAGTCAGAAGTTTCATTATTTATCGTCCGTTTCTTCAATCGGAAATTCAGAGTGAATTGACCTCGACCCTGACTTACATGCAGGCAAATACAAATGCACACAAGAGACACACACACACACACACACACATATACACAGACGAACACACACACACACGCACACACGCACCCATGCACGCAGCCACACACACTCTTCCTGATTTGGCCTATAAAAACATGTGTGTTTGTGAACAGAGAGAATTTGTCGGTGGTGCAGACGCCCACACACACACACACACACGCGCACACACACACACACACACACACACACACCCAGCAGGTCCAGTGCTGGGCGACGCTGTGACGTGCACAACCTAAAAACAACAAGAGACACGTAAAAGTATCACCATGTCAGACAGCTACAGTACTACGTGGATCCATTGTATCGTATGTCAACAATGCAACATTATTCCATTCTAATTTGCTTCTTTAAAAACAAAAACAGTAACTCGTTACTTCTCTTATTTTCTGTTCTTATTTCGTACTAATTAAAAAGGTTTCCTAAAATTCCCTATTTTGTACTCTTTAGAGTCATTAGACTGTGCAATCTCTTATTGGCAACCAAATTGCAATATTTAAAAAAAAAAAAAAAAAGGAAACAGAGATCATCCTTCATCCTTAAAAGAAGGGTTGGAGAAGGAGGCAAAAACAGGGTTCCTTCCTTCCCTCCTTCCTCTTCAGATGAGTGAGCGTGTTGGTGAGGAATTAAGAGATCCTTCTGGCCATCACATGGCTGTCAGCAGGATAGGTTATGGGACGCGACAGGTCAAAGTTCATCTTTATTACATCAGTAACCATGGCAGCTCAGCCGGCGGGCCTTCCACTACCCTCTTAAGAGTGTAGGAGTGAGATAAAAAAGAAAACATGCTGCCATTGAGAAGAGAGAAACGCACACGCCATATTTGGCTGTGTATACACAAACCCACACGCACACACACACACACACACACACACAAACGTGCATACTGACACAACCCTGACATACAAACACACACACGCACACACACACACGCACACACGCAGTGAGTGAAAAAGGCAAAGGGTTTGTAACAGTCACTCTACAGTGTGAAAAATGAGGCGTCTCACTGAGTGAGGGGAGGTTTGTGGACACTTGGGAGGTGAGAAGAAGAGCGGAAAAAAAATCTCCTTTTAAGAAAGTGAGAGTTCTTGTAAGAGAGTTCCTGTCTCTATCTATCATCTATCAGTGTCTATCACTGTGACAGCTGCTGTGTCAGGCCTTGCCTGTGTTACTGAGTCCAGGTTCGGACCCCAGCTGCGGGTCACACCCCAGCTCAGGACTACCCAGTCTGGTGCACCAGTGGCTGGTGATAGGGGGGGAGGTACAGCAGGGCCGGAGGCCAGCAGGACGGCTAAGTGCTTTTTCTCAGTACAAAAACAAAACTCAGTTTTAAAAAAAAAAAAGAAAAAAAAAAAGGAGAGACACGCAAGTTCTCTTATTTTGTTCTTCTAAGTATTCAGTAAATCTTCTTTTCTTAAGGGTTTTGCCAACCACTCTTTGTTTCTTTCCTCTTTTCCGGGGAAAGCTTCTGTGTAATAAAAATGGCTGCTGAGCTTGACTTTGGCTGTGTCCACTCTCCGACTGGAACAGAGCAGGAGGGGTCCAAGGTTAGAGGTCGTGAGGTTATGAGACAAGAGGGATGAGGGATGGTCAGAGGTGGGGAGGGGGGAGCTAGAACTCCCACTCTGAGGGATCCTCTTTGCTGGCAGCCTTCTCCAGCCTGTGGATGATGTTATTGAGATTGGCTGCTTTCTTCTTGCGCAGATTGTTGTCCCTGGGGTTTCTGGCGGGGCCAGAGGCTGGGATGTTAGTACTAGAGGCAGAGCTACTGGAGGAGGCCTCCGTGAGGCCGAACAGCCCCAGTCCGGCCTGTCCGCAGCTGGAGCCCGGCCCGGCCAGGCCTGAGGTGGTGCAGTCCAGCTCGGCAGGGGAGTTATTAGAGCCCCCCGCCTCAGACTCGGCCTCCATGTCGTGCTCTTTGCATCCTCCTCTGTGATCGTCCAGGCCGAGGCCCAGTCCCTGGCGGATCTCCACCGTGCCCTCGGACTCCGTCCCGTCGCAGCTGTCGCCCTCTCCCGACTTGGAGCCCCGGAGGGAGGGGGACCCCCCCTCGCTGCCGGGCCCGACCCCTCCGGCTGCCTGGATCTCCTCGATGAAGAGCTCTCGCCGGATACGTGACCTGGTAACGACACACGGGTTCAGTCGCGCCGCTCAGATACCGACCCCGACCCCCCCCCTCACCAGAACCCCCCCCTCCCAAAAAACACTTCATCAGACGTGAGGCCTGCTGAAGGTGGCTGCTGGGAACCGGGCAGAGACTAAAGCCCGTCCTGGGGGCAGTAATATTTAACATGCACAGCCAAACTCATACTAGACCGCATACCACGCAGCCTCGGATATGAGCTGCATTCCTACAAATTAATATCAATAAAGCAAAGACAATTATAGCCGTTTTAATGGGAAGGTAATGTGATTTTCAGGGGGGGGGGGGGGGGGTTTAACAAACCCTTTGAGGGAGAGCATGTGACGTGCAACTAAATCAACATTCAATCGTCTCCTCTTTGCTCTTCTCTCTTTTCTGTTCCTGACCTGTAGTTATGGAACCAGTTGATGACGGTACTGGTCTTCAGGTTGAGCTGGGAGGCCAGCTCCTCGATGGTTTTCGGGGAGGGGTAGGGCTTCTGCTGGTAGGCCTTCTTCAGGGCCTCCTTCTCCTCGGGGCCCAGCACCACGCGGGGCTTCTTCAGCTGCTGCTGGCCCGGGCTCTGGGAGCCCTGCAGGTAGTCTGGCCCCACCAGGCTCCCGTCCACAGAATGGCCGTCGCTCAGGGAGCTCAGTCGCCTCTTCATGTAGGCTGGAACACAGAGTCAGAGGAGCATTTGAGCATCGGAGCGGCTCATCAATAATGAACAGCTATCCGCGGCAGATCGGTGGTCCGGCGGGGACGCTCCTCTGCGGGCGGCGGCGACTCTGTCACGGAACAACGTGACGCTTATGTAAGGTGCGGCTGGACCAGTCCACACCGCTATTACCCATCAGGTGACCCAGTCCGCCAGGGACGCATCAATTAGTCAACTGCTTCATGAGCAGAGCAGGGCTCACCATCCGGCCTGGATTATTCAGAGTCGAGCTTGAATCTTTCAGATAGTGTCTACTTCAAGCTGCAGTTTCTTACAAAATAAAAAGCCCAAAAAGTACAACTGCTACTTGTGGGCGTTTCCTTTGAAGGGGGCTTTGTGCACGAGTCTTGTGGAGACATCATGTAATTTTAACGAGACTTCACTTTGAGGAAGATGAACGGCCAAAACATTTTGCATTTTCACGGTTTAATGACATAATCTAATTAGATTTAGACAGAGTTCGGTCTCGCTCCATACCGTACCATCTCATTTCACGCAAACTAGTCACGTGACCAGTCATGTGACCCCCTCAGCTAGTCTGGTGCACGATGCATTTCTACATCTCAAACGTTTTATAATGCAAAGATACATTGTTAAGGGATTTTTTGAGGTGTTTCCATTATCAGTTTTTGTTGCACTACTCAGGTTTTGTACTTTTCAAGGAGTTACTGTGTTTCCACAGTCCTGAGCTTCATTCAGCCACAGAGTTTTTGACCTTTTCAAGCTTTTTGACAGAACCGATTGTCCTGAGTCCGCTACAAAGATTGCTCCTTGTTATACAGACATATCCCGCCTGGAGATGGTTTCCTAATGTCCATCAGCTGCTGATCTAAGTCTAAACTCCAGTCATTCCCCCTGCAGATCCACTAGGTGGTGCTATTGTATTTCTCAGGAGTTGGAACAATGAAAGCATCTCTTCCATTTTACGGCAAACGGGCAAAGCAGCACCATCCACTCCGGGCACCAGCAGCTGAAAATGAACAGCTCATGGCAGCTTTGCATGAGGTTGACATTTTCTCAACCCCGATACACGCTGCCAGATATATTAGTGTTGCAGGGAAAAAGGCCCCGGAGCAAGGTTAGAGCGGGCTGAAAGTTGTGTGCTGCCTGGCAGGCTTGTACCACAAGGGTGAGAGGTCAAATACGGTTACTCTAGACAAGGTCCGTGTCTTTGCTCTGGGCCGAGCTGCCGGCCAGGACTCTTCCCCCCGTTGCTATTTGGATGCATTACTTTGGGGTCAATAATCTAAAACGTGGCTGAATGGAGAGTTACCCCACCCGACCGAGCCCCCGACAGGCCGGCGCGGGGTCAGCTTTGTTTTTCGCCCTTGTGCGTGGTGCGTGGCGATATCAGGAGGCCGAGCTGATCCCGGATGCTCATGCCCACTGGCAGGTTCAAACATGGATCCCGTCTCTGCAGAGCGGGCTTGAAGTGGCCAGCGAGGAGGGGGGGGGGGGGGTGTGAGGGGGGAGGGGGGGGGGGGGGGGTCACTGTGAGGCAGCCGGGAGGGGCCAGGCCTCGTGGCTCCGCCGACCCATGCCCGGACGCATCACGCAAACAGACGGGAATAAAAGATGATGGAGTGATAGAGCGGGGGCTAACGAATGATAAAAATACGAGCTTATAGACACTGGTGATTAGGATGATGATGATGATGATGATGAAGAGGAGTGCTGATGACTGTGAGTAAGCAGGCCCCCGGCAGTCCCCTAGCTGTCACATCTAATACAGTATATGATGTCTGCTGTCCTGATTGGTACTGACATCACACCAAGATGACTGTGATCTGCACAACATGCTCTGCTGTCCTGCACAAAGGATTTTGTGTGTGCAGATGTGCATGTGTAATTCAAAAGCCGCTGCTTGTGTTTCTTTATGTTTTTTTTGGGGGGGGGGTGCACGTTTATAAAGTGAAGACTTAAAGCAGAGAACGTGAGGGTTTTCTTTCATCTCAGACGTGCTTGTCGTCTGCGTACGCAGTGGGCTCTCGTGTCACTACACACCTTTCTTCTCCAGACGCTTCATGTCCATGAGCTTCTCCACGCTGTGCGGGTCCTGCAGCCACAGCTGCATGCGGACGAACGGCTCTCGGCCCTTCAGGCTGAGCTTGTGCCAGGGTTTGGGCCTGGCCAGCAGGTCTGAGACAGAACCCTGAGTCAGACCCAGGATAGTCTCCCCAAACAGACGCTGACCTGGTTAGGAAAGAGCGGGATGGAGGGAGAGAGAGAGAGAGAGAGAGAGAGAGAGAGAGAGAGAGAGAGAGAGAGAGGGAGAGAGAGAGAGGGGAAAGAAACGGTCACTTCACAGAACTGATTCTAAAAATTGAATAATTCATCAATTGGGAGGGAAAGGAAGAGGAAGAGCCTGTAAGTCTTAAATGCGGCATCCCGTGTGCTTCTTACCGAGGTTGTTGTCAGTCAGCACCTCCTTAACTTTTTTGGTGATGGCGTACGTGTCGAGCTCGGGAGACATGGCGACCATTTCCTGGATGCTGACGCCCGAGTGCCCGGGGACGGGCAGCGGGGGTGCCGAGCTGCGAGTCCCCGCCCGACGGGTCCTCGGACAGCGCTTTGAGGCCGGAGGACTGCGAGGCCAGCGGGTCCCCGGCCAGCCCGTTGACCGACTCTTCGGCGGAGCTGAGGGGCGACTCGGGGGCGGGGCTGCAGCTCGCCGAGGTCTTGGGAGTACCCTCTGAGGGGAGCGGAGCACAAGACGCGCCGGTTACGTGAGGAAGCAGAGCTCCATCCCCCCCCCCCCACTGCGCTCAGACGGGACTTCAGTCATACCACATCAATTAATATAATTCCGGTTAAACAAACAGCGAAGGTGCTTAAGTTTTGGGTTTGAAGCTTTTCTGGCTTCCTCCTCCTATTCCTTCATCTCCCTGTCTGTGTCTGTGTAGTGCTGCTGTGCAGCTCAGCAGGCTGGAAGAGAGCAGTCATGAGGAGCTGTCAGTGTACATTAGCTGCTGTTTACACCCCCAGAGAGAAAGAGAGACACGCACACGCATGCACACACACACACGGAGCTGCCATCTGGCGCTGCAACACTAACTTGTCTATGACATGACAAACCAGCAGCTTGCTGGCTGACACTGCCACAGCACTGAGGATGGGGGGGCTGGGGGTGGTGGAGGAGGAGGAGGAGGAGGAGGGGGGATGTGGGGGTGGTGGTGCTGGGAGGAGGGCGCTGGGTGGGGTGAGTGACAGACTGACAGTAACAACTAGCCACTAGCTCTAATCAGGCTTCCAGAGGAAGGCTGGGGCCTGAGGAGGCCGGCTGCATGGATCCCCCTCTGCGTCTGGTTACCTTGGTTCTGAGCTGGTTGGATGTGTGTGTTCTGCCCCTGGTCTCCGTTGAGCCACGGCTGCATGCGGAGGTATGGCTCTCTGCTCCTCTGGTTCAGCTTGTTCCACGGCTTGTGTCGAGACAGGCTGTCACTCAATATTCCCTGAAACACGCAGCGGGAGAGACGGCTCAGACGTGGCTCCGCCGCCGAGCGAGGACAATCGCATCAACAGACCCGGAGAGATCTGCAGGAGTCCTTACGGGAACACCAACGCCTTTCAAAGGCTTCTCATAGAGCTTAAAAACAATGTTTAAGGGCCCATCATCGTTTCAAGCCGTCTCAGCGACACATCTCTAACTCACTAGTTGCAGTTTGTAATTAAATCTATAGAGCGTGACGACAGGACAGAGCTCGGATCAGAGGAACAAAGCTTCAAAGAACTAATGAAACCGAGCCAGCGTTTATGAAAATATTAGTCTGGTCACAGCCAATGACACCGACTCAATTATTCACCATAAACACACACTCGATTTAGAAATACCAACTAAATTAAACACCTCATAAAATCATAATTACGACTCTGTAATATCGTTTCAACAGGGGCCGCAGTTGCCTGTGCGGAGGCCTGCTCTCACCTCTTTGGAGTCCTCCTGGCTGTGGTTGTCCTCCAGCGCCTGGCCGCCCATCATCCTGCGGGGGTCGTTGTGCATGTTGCTCCACCACTGCTCCCTCCAGTACCCGACCCCCCCGGAGCTGCCGGAGCGGCCCGGGCCCTCGGAGCCGCGGCCCAGCCGGAGCGCACCCTCGGCGGACATGTCGATCCCCGACGAGCCTCGGCCGCCCTCCCGCTTCACGTTGGAGCTGAAGTCCAGGATGGGGGACGGGGACGAGGGGGAGGACAGCAGGGAGCTGGGGGGCTTCTTGAGGGACAGGGCCAGCGGGTTGTACGGGGGGAGCGGGGCGGTGAGCGGCGAGCTCAGGCTGTCCCGGTGAGACTGTGACGCTATGGAGGACGAGGACGAGGCCTTGAGGATGGGCTCCAGAGCGGCCTGCTGGGCCTCCATCTCTCTGCGGGCCTGCTCCAGGATGGAGCGGATGGCCTCGTCCGAGCCGCTGCCCCCGCCGCCTCCCACCCCCCCACCTCCCCCTCCTTTCAGCCCCGTGTAGGAGGGCTGAGCGTGGGACAGGTCTGTCCAGGAGAGACACAGAGAGAGAGAGAGTTAAGATAATCAATGCATGTTGGATTCAAAATAAAACTAGAGTGAACAAACATCCTGAAATATTCCACGCAGCTGTGCCGAATCCTGCCCTGCCGGTCCCAAAAGATGACACTAGAGGAGTCTGAGGTCCGCTCACCTCAGACTGACTGTTTTATCTGTAACAGATTAGCTGCTTCTTTCTTAGAATTGATTCATTTTCTCTATCTGTGTGTTTGATTCCATATGATGTACAGTGAAGTGCCCTCCAGAGATTACCCTTCTTTAACTGCTCATTTGCATACATTTGATGAGGCTCGATACATAATATGAAGTCATTATTGAGCCCCGTGTTTCTTGCATTTGAGATATTTGTGGAGAAGAGAATGGAGATCGATTCTCAAAGGTCATGATGAAACAACCAGGCGTATTAACTGGAAAATTAATGATGTGTGTGCATCTGTTGCCTGGTAGTCAGATGGAGTCAGGACGTCAAAGAGTAACTGAGTAACCTCTGAGTAAGTGACCTCTGAGGGTGGAGGAAGAGACAAAAGAAGGAGAAACCCCGACTCACCGGCTTTCTGCACCTGCAGCTCTCGTTTGGCCTGCTCCAGGATCGACTTGATGGCCTCGTCTGAGCCCGCCTCTGGGGTGCGGACGCGGGCGGTGATGTTACCTGAGGGGCGGGTGGAGGGGGAGGGGGGAGAGGGGGGGGGAGGAGGGACCGGGAGGAGAGGAGACACCCCGTCAGATTGCAGAAGGTACGGCTGCAGCCACGGAGCCAGCCGGGACGTCCAGTGGTCAGCACGGCACACACGACAACACTCCCCCGCACGCAGCCAGGAGGCGCCGACCCGGGAGGGGGCGTCACGCCTCCTCCGGCTCCCTCTGGAGCTCACACATGCACACGTGCTACAGGGTTCATACAGTAAACGCTCCCCGCACAATAACAACTGCCAGTAAAACCCAGAAATACACATGCCGGCTCGTCCTTTGACGCAAGTCGCTGGAGCTGTGCGGTTACCTTCAAGGCGCGTGTATATCTGAGCGCCTGGCCGCGGACTAATACACGCCAACTCACACCCACGCACACTCCCACACACACACGCACATCCTAGATACAGTTCACCCCAACACAAACATGCCACACAGACAGAAACGTGCTACAATCTCTGCGTGTGAAGGGGACAGACCTGTGTGTGAAGCTGTATTGGAGAGGGCTCTCCGCTTCGGAACATCCTGAAACACTCGGCTAAGCTGGGGCTGGCCTGAGCCCTCTGTTAAAAACAATACACCACACACTATGTTACAGCATTTGTGGGTTTCTCTTCTCTCTTTTTGTTCGTTTGTTTTTTGATGGGTTTTTTTTTTGTTTTTTCTTTTACAGCTAGACTATATCGTGGCCCTCCGAGGCTGCGCAAATATATGGAATGTGTGGACACTTCCACTCAAACGCACATTATAGCTCCATAAATGCATTGATCTTCACCATCTGTGGCCCCGGCAGGAAGCAGCTCTCTGACAGGAATATCAAACTGCTACACAGACACCGCGGCCCGGGCTGAAATATTTAGCAGTGCTTATTAAACAGAGGCAAACTAACCTGGAGAATTGTTTTCAATATGGACTGTGCGTCTAGACCAGGGGTGGTGGACGTTGCTGCATTTCTTCTTTTTTGTGCCACAGAGACCACCTTCAATCAGAAATGTCCTGATGCGTTAACAAAAGCAGGCCCGGGCTAATCGAATCTACCCGTAGTTAACAGTAGCCCTGCCTTCCTCCTGCTTGCCGGCGATCGATAGTATTGGCGTGTGAAAGGTTTCTGTATTGACTGCGATAGCTAGGAGAGGCTCTTGGGATCGGTGCGTGACTAGCAGCTCGCTCAAAACACACAGGTGTGGCACAGGACGGGAGTTAGGAGAGAGAAAGAAAAATAAAAAGCTAGTCCATATTGACAAGCTAATCAATGGCTCGGTGCAGGGCTGTTCACACACTCGCACACATGCAAGACACGCTCTGACACACACACACACACACACACACACACAGACACACACACACGCGCGCTCTCACCTCTCTGCCGTCCCTGGATGCTGCGCAGCGCCAGGATGTTCTGCTCGTCCGCCAGGAACTGCCTCATCTTGTGGAAGGGCTCCTTCCCTCGGATGGTCAGCTTGTTCCAGGGCTTGGGCCGGGCCAGGATCTCGCTGACCGAGCCCTGGGACAGTCCCAGCACGTAGTGGCCGAACACGCGCTGACCGATGTTGTGCTTGATCAGCTGCTCTTTGACCTGCCGGGCGATCTCGGCCGTGTCCATGTCCTCGCCGTCCAGGATGCTGCCCGTGGTGGCGTCGGAGTGGCTGGGCGAGGGCGAGGGGGCGCTGCCGGCCGTGCTGCTCCCGTTGACGGGCGCCATGTCCGGGCTGGCGGGCGGCGGCTGGGGGCTGCTGGCCGCCAGGGGGATGGCGGCGGAGCCGGAGCCCGGGGTGGAGGTAGGGATGGAGCTGAGGGTGGGGGTGAAGGGGGTGAACAGCAGAGCCCCGCTGGGGATCCCGGACGACTCCTGCAGGGCTTTGGAGTAGAAGGTCTGGAGCAGCTGCCGCTGAATCAGGGAGTTCAGCGCCATCTTGCCCCCGACCAGGGGGAACACGGGGGAGTAGAAGTCCTGGCCGATGCCCGTGGGAGTGAAAGGGTGCGAGTCGCTGCTGCTGCTGCTGCTGCTGGTGGAGGTGGCAGTGCTGAGGGGGTCCGTGTGAGTGCGAGACAGGGGGAGCTGCGAGGAGGAGGGGAGAGAGGGAGGGGGAGGAGGGGGCGAGGAAGACGGCTCGCTGGGCACGGCCTCCTCCTTCGGCGTGGACTCTTCTGTCCCTTTTCGCCCGGCTGACCCTACAAGAAAGGTCAAACACACCATGCATTATGGGGGAGTCAACAAAAAAGGGGTTCCAAAAAAGAGAGAGAAAAAAAATGGATATATGTGTATTAACAAAAGTGGAAAGTTGTCTTAATCGAGTCTCTTCCAAATTAGTGAACTTTGTTTTCCTTTTTTGCCAACCCCCCCAGACAAAGTGCCCATGCATTTGTGATTTCAACCTTTCTTGTAAGCCACAGCCTGGAAGAAAAAAGGACAAACAAAACAATTGACACAGCGCCACTTAGGCAGATTAGCTTGGCCCAGGGCTCAGTTGCACTCTCTCTCTTTCTCTCTCTCTCTCTCTCTCTCCCTCTCTCCCTCTCTCTCTCTTGCAGGCACAGTGGAAGTAGCTGGACAGGGTAAAACGAGGTCCTCAGACGGCCGGAGCAGCACGCGGGTCCTCTTCCATTGCTGCAGAGCTCATCTCTGATAAATCCCACTGCAGATGCAGCGCAATAGTCTCCAGTCCATTGAAAACACGTCCAGGAAAAGAACGAGAACAAACTTGGGAGCGGTGAAACTCTTTTGAACACATCTTTTATGGCCGAGCAGAAAACAGATGCACATGACAAATCAAAACAACAACAAAATAAAAAGAAAACAACAAGGAAAAATCAAACAAACAAAAAAAACCATAAAGGAAGGAAATGGACCAGGAGGGCAGGGACAGCTCGCTGGCGGAGCCGAGGCCTGCCTTCACTCCTCTCCTCAATACTTGAGACTAATTAAAGTTTTACATTCAACATAACAAATAGCGCAACGAGCTATATATTCCCCCAGTCTAGCAACCACTCGAATCCATCTTGATGATAAGCGCTGGGAGAAATATTATTCTAATGCATAACCATTGAGACTTACATGATTGAGTAAGACAGTAAGCTCCCCTTACTGCGAATGTTAATCAATTCAAAGCTATTCAACTATTCAAGCCTAAAGCCATGACATTTCAAACCCATAAACACTGTTGCGCAGGGCAAGAGACCTGATGTTGGGGCAATAGTATCGTGTCCTCGTTTTTTTTTTGCTTTTTTTTTTTCTCCCTGCTACAACTTTTGCCTCTGCTCAGGCTTGACCTCCTGCTGTGGTTTTCTCAGAGACACAACATGTACTCATGTGTGGCGGACAGCGGTGGGTTTTTTTTTTACTTTTGCACACTGATGACCCAATTTTGCATATGTGTTCAGGAATCGTGAATAAATGGTAAAGTATTCTCAGAGAAAAAGAGCCTACGTGCATGCATACGGCATGCACTCACTGCCCTGAAGCCTGGATTGCACCTCTTCTCACTATGCTTTGCTTTCTCTGCTGCTCTAAGGCCTCCTCTCCACATAGACGGTTCCAGTGCTGGATCGGGACTAAAGCACACTGCCTCTACTGGGCCAGGAGCAAGAACCAGCCACGTCGCAGGCTTTTTTCCTCGCTATGCGGGGTGGTCGTGGTCGTGTTGAAGCAGTAGCTGAAGAAAGACCAAAAGCAGTCGATTCTCAACTGGTTCCCAAGTGGAACCAGGTCGAAACCAGCACTGGGACCGTTTCGGTGGACGAGGGGTTCGAGCGTACGCTTCTCAGAGGGTTTCTCTGGCCCGGGATGGTGGCTGGGGCCCTCACCTGAGCCTCCGGCCTGAGCAGACTTACCGCTGAGCTCGGTGTTGGCGATGCGCAGGGAGGCGCTCTCGGACTGAAGACTGCGGTTCCTCTCCAGCAGCAGCACCTCCAGAGGCTTGGACGAGTCCTGAGTGAGAAGACCAATGAAGCAGGAATTCAATTAGAGTAATCAAAAGAGCCTCTCCCCTTCAAATGTTCATTTCCACTGATTTGGTCGTAACATCGTGTTCCGTCTACGACCTACTTATTACTGCAATTACATTACATGCTTACAGCTAGTCCCTGTTTAACTATAGACTCACCTGCACCGAGTCAGATGTTCCAAACTCCATAGACTTGAGGATGCTGAGAGAGAGAGAGAGAGAGAGAAATTAAATATGAAGCCCCTTCACACAGACACAGTTACCATGTGGCATGCTAGCTTTCTATTTCTGTCTCTTTAAGGACAAAGGAAGGATAGAGGTGCAGCAGACGCTATAAAGCTACAGACATACAAGCTTCACTTTCATAAGGACTCCAAATTGAGTTAAACATCTTAAATGAAGACATGCATCTTGTTTAACATCATTAAAGACATCAAACACATGCAATAAATAGACCTGAGCTGGAGACACACACGCGCGCACACACACACACACACGTGCTCCTCACCTCAGCTCCTTCTTCACCTCCTCGTAGTCAGCTTGATTCTGCAGTTTCTCCTCCAGTTCCTGCAAGATGAGGAGGAAAGGAGAACGACGATGAAAATGGGGACAATAACAGAAGCAATCGTCGGAACTTTGGACAACAAGTGCGTGTGAGCGTGTGAGCGCGGCTACAGGTGTAATCAGAGCGAGGCTCATGAGGCGGCTGAGACGCGTGCACCATCGCTACCTTGAGAGTGGCGGTCTTGGTGCTGAGCTGCTGCTCCAGCTGCGTGATCTGGGAGCTGGTGGTCTCTCGGAGTTTGGTCAGGCTGGCCTGCAGTCTCTGGACGTCCTCCACCAGCTGGGCGGTCTCCCTTTCTTTGGCCCTGAGCTCTGCCTCCAGATTCGAGTGGGATGCCACCTCGGCCGCCTGGTCCTAAAGGCCAAAGAGGACGGCAGTTTCATCTAATGAGCAAAATAAATCCTACACCGGGGGGGGCGGGGATTATCAAAAGATAAAAAAAAGAACCATAAAAACGTCCTGCTTTCAGGTATATTCAATTAATCACTTGAGCAATCAGTATTTCTGTGCCAGACAGAGGCTGATCTATCCACTGATTATCCTTTCAAAAGGTCTCGTCCTTTACATGAATAATCAGACGCTATTTATCACGGGCAGATGCTGTGGTCTGGCAGACAGCTTCCAGGCTGGCCCCCCCCCCCCCGTCCCCCTGCAGCCTCCGCTCAGACCCAATAAATCAATTCACCAATGCATCGATCACCTATCGGCTCCCGAGCCTGACCTTTAAAACCGGCCATCCAGGAAGCGGAGCGTTAATCAGCTGACCCCCCCCAGGCAGCCTATCAATACCTCTCTGTCAGCCATCAAGTGAATCAGTCAGGCAGCGGGACGCGTTACCGTGTCAGGGTCGGCCTTGGCCGGGCTGCCGAGCTGCTGGGATTGGTTGCTCAAGGACAGCCGCTCCCGGAGCGACTCCGCCTCCCTCTGAGCTGCTTCTGCTCGCTGCGAAGGCAGAAGAGGGAGAAGCTGAAGGAGGAAATCAGGCAGCGCGGATCGCAACGTTGTCAAACACGATCAATCTAACGGTCGATCCGCTGCTACTGTGCAGAGCACGTTTGTGTACACACATTCCCTCCACTCGTCCCAGTTTCCCACTCGCCCCGGAGAACTGTTGAAAACCTCCTTAACACGTGCGGCTCGCAGACTGACAGGGGAACAGTGGGAGCAGGACAGCTAATGGTCTTTCCTGTTAAAAAGTAAAAAGCACTGGTCGAGTGCCATTCCACGGAGGCAATCAAATTGAGGGAACGAAGTTTTCCGATACACAATCTTCCCCTGCCAGCCAACTGTGTCGGCAAGGAAGGGAGCTCCGCCTCTTCCAGCATCAACAAATACGTTCAGCGCAGAGGTTAGGTGGAGAGGATGTAAACGAAGTGTAGGGCGGGTGCCAAGAGCGGACCGCTCCGTCCAATTAAAAAACATGAAAGCTGGTGCAGAGGATGGGGATGATGCTCGGCCGCCGCGTCTTCATGGCCAAAACGCCACGCTCCAGTTGGGAATCATCTGCGGCGCGGGCCAACTCGCTACCATTAGGAGTTACAGGGAGCCGATTCCACGGCGTTCCTAATTGCAACCATATTGAGAGCCGTTGTTGACTGGGTGGGAGTTGGAGGGCTGGTCGCGAAAGAAACAAGGAAAGAAAGAAGGGGGAAAAAAATCCTGTTTTCCATTTTCTCCTTATAAAACCGTATAAAAAGTCTGTGACTGAGCTGGAGGCCATGCTGTCATCCTCTGTAAACCTCAAATCAGAAGTGTGAATAGTGTGTGTGTGTGGCATTATAGTCGGAGCGCTAACCTTCGGGCTAATATTAACATTACATGCCTATGCTACCCCTTTAGCCACAAATCATACTCTTGGGCTAATAATGAAAGTTAACAACAATGACATTAACAGATACCACAGGAATATTTACAACGCTGGGGCAGGGGGCAGGCTGGGGGCCTCGGCCGGGCTGGTCGAGGAGGTGTGCAACCAGGAAAACAAACAGCAGCCTTCCCGGTGTTAAGAGCACATCTGAAGACTGCTGCAGTGCGAGGGAGAACGTTGTAATGCGCTCCAGACAAACGGCTGAGAAGACGCCCCAAACAGAGCGCGTCACACCAGCTGTCAGTGCTTTCCAACCTGTTGTTACCATGAGCTGTGAATCTTAAAAAGCAAAAAATAAAGTATGTATGGATTCATTATAGCAGGGTAGTTACGTTTGGCTTTTTGTAGATATCTCATAGTAAAGAGTTGTTGGGGAACACATGCCTGTGTGTGTGTGTGTGGAAAGACATTAAACAGCAGTGTTAAAGCTAATGAGGGAGCAGCTCAGCCACTGATGTATGCGTGTAATAGCTTTTAGACGTCTGCAGAATGAATACATTGTCGGGTTCCAGCATTTCATGGCATTTGTAAACAGGAAGACGAACAGGGATCGTAAAGAGACGGGCTACTCTCCATCAGGAGGCGCCACAGAGAGGGCTGCATGCTGGGGTTACCTGATTGGCTCTTTCCAGGTCCGTCATCACCATCTCTATCTCGTCGGCCCTGAGAAAGACACGCACCGTTACTGGAGAGGACGGGACGAGGCCAAACAGCAAAACAACTACACAGATAAATAAATAAATAACAAGGAATGGATAAAGGGATGATTCCCGGGAAGAGGAGTACACTCTGCACTCACAATCACGTGTGTGTGTGTGTGTGTGTGTGTGTGATTGTTCAGACAGGACACATTTAGAGAACCCTGGTGCCGCGTCCATTAAGCTACTGTCTAAATTTCACCTTAATCCATTGATTGTGAACTCCATAACCCAAACAGCTTGTATGCGTGCGTGCATACATGTGTTTAAGAGTGTGTGTGTCTATGTGTGTGGGTGTGCACATGTAAGCCCCTAAACCCGGGCCACACTAAAACAGAGGGATTACATTAATAGAGCTCTAAGTCCTAATACAGCAGACTAATCTGCTATGAAGCTGTGTGATTGTGTCTGACTAATGGTCTGGATGGGGGCCACGGTTCACCTCTCACTTGCTGGAGGTCACACAGACAGAGCACATCCCCCGTACTGCCGTCACATACCATCGGACACCGGAGGAGCGCTCCGGCCGGGGCGCCTCCTGCACCAGGAGGCGCACGGGGCCCGGAGACGCCGTTAATGTGCGGTATCTCACATTAACTAGAGGGCTGCGTGTGGGCACCCCGACACGGACTCTGTAGGATAGATGAACGCATCAAAAGATCCGGACAGGCCGCCCAGGGTTCACGGCAGTGCAAAGATGCACAGTGTTTGCTTAAGACACTACAGGCTGATAAGGAGGCGGGGCATGCGCACTGCCGCGTCCATTAAGACCTCCGTCCTCCTCCTCTTCTTCTTCTTCTTCTTTTTCATTGCGCTGCGATCTTTTGATGGCGCGCCCGATAACCCACGCAAGCTTTTGTGTTTGTGTGTCACAGTATGAGGAACAGTGTTGCGTCCCATAGGCTTGAGTACTACTGATTTGAATGTGTTTAACAAAACAGACACAGTTGATATTAGGTCAACACTGTGCCACAGGCAATGCAGCAAAAAAGAATCAGATGTGGGTGGGAGAGCTTTTCACTCTGCGCTTTTATTCTTTCCCCAACAGTTAAAAGGATCTAGTATGCATTTAAGCAACATAATAGTACACTACCTCACCAGCTTTTATCCTGTCTTAAGCTATAGTGTGCCGGACCCACGTGCGCACTAAATCGCGCTCCCGCACACACAACCGTGGGGTCAGAGAGCCAACAAGCCAGAAAAGCTTGTAATGGAGAGCGTTTATGGGTAGTAATGCAACCCAAATACACCACCGCTCCCGCTCCAAATGTGATCATTTAATCAAAGTACAGATGCACAAAGTCTTCTTAAATAACCTTTGGATTTGGCTGTATTTGGGAATTATAAAGGCAAAGCTAGAGGCTGAGGGCCAAAGCAGATCACAGGGAAGGGATTTTCTGAATATCCTGATACAGTCAGTCAGTCAGTCAGTCAGTCAGTCAGTCAGCCAGTCGCTGGGCAGGGCAGGAACTGTCTCTGGTTCGGCCAATGCGCCCAGTGGAATGAATTCATCAAAGAGTCAACAGTGCAGGGAGGGTCCTCCGTGATGACACATCCTGATTTCAGGCCACCGCAACTTATCTCCCATCTCAGTACAACAGCCACAGGGAGGAGCTATGGAGTAGATACGCAGCTGCACTTGACATGGCATAGACAAAACACGGCCCACTCTCACACACACACACACGCTCTGACTGGCACACACACACACACACACACACACTCTTTTGTAGCATGAAAGCCAATGGGTGCACCCAGTGACATCAGTGAGTACTGTAGGACTTCAGAAACAAGCCCAGAGCCTCTAAGCTCCTACTGTACTTCCTCCATCTCAGACAGGCCTTTTCATCTCTTATCATCCTCCCTCTCTTGCTCCTCACTCAACTGGCTCCTTTTCTCTTTTCCACCCCGTGCCTGCCTCTATCCTTTCCCCCCTCAACCCGTTTCCCTTCCCGTTGCCCTCCACTTTTTCCTCCTTTCATCTCCTCTCCCCCCTTCCACCTCCCTCTCTCTCATCTCTCGCCCTCTCTTCCTCGGCCTCTGTCCTCGGTGCCAGCAGGATATTCCCCTGATTTAGATTTTCATTTCCCTCCTCTATCACGCTCTTATCCCCTCTTCCTCGCCGTAGCCTCCAGCCCGACTTGCTTTTTGCCCTCTAGCTTTCATCACTCCATTCCTTTTCTTTCCTCGGCTTTCTCCACATTGCGTTTTCACAGCGTGTTACCTTAGGGATTTCAAGGAGGCTTAAAAAGAAGCTGGCTGCGAGAGTGTGTCTGTGCGGACGTACGTGTGTGTGTGTGAGAGTGTGTTGTGTGCCATTTTGTGTGTGTGTGTGTGTGTGTGTGTGTGTGTGAGACGGACACAGGAAAAGCCTATTGACCGTTGCCTAATTATCAGCAATTAAATGCTTTTCCCAAAATGGCATCAAGACTTTATACACAGATAAAGCTACATCACACATACGGGAGGAGGAGGAGCACACACACACACACACACACACACACACAGCATCCTGTGGGGTTGGGGATCAATATATCATTAATCTTTAACAGGGACTAAACGGGTAAAACGCGGCCAGCCAGACCCTCGCAGCGCCAACACAGAGAGGGGGCTACGCTACATCTGCAGGACCGCCTCCTGCTCCAACACACACACACACACACACACACACACACACACACACACACACACACACACACTGGGCACTGCAACATCGACCAAATTCTCAGAGAGTGTCTGTGTGCCCGTCAGTGTGTGTGCGCATGTGTCTGTGAGAGTGTATTTTAAAAGGCAGATTACCCGAATGCTGCAAGAGGATGGGGGATTTGTCACGCAATGTCCTCCTTAGTGGAAAGTTTAGAGCAAGAGTGTGTGCGCACACGGATGCGTGCACGCGTGGAGGGGGGGGAAAAAAGTACATGATATGTACGCCGTCAGTGTTTCGCAGTGCCAAAATATATGCAGTCAAAGGGTTAAAAGTTGTGTTCAGCCAAACACTGGCGATTTGCTCAGCCAAGCAGTAAACGGGGGAAGGACTCCAAGGACTGGGAGGGTGCAGGGTTAGAGAGGGTTTGTGTGTGCTTTAAAGCGTTGCATTAAAATTTCAGATCACAGCACGCCACATAGTCAAGGACCCTGACTGCCTCAGGCTCATGAGTGAGTGTGTGTGTGTGTGTGTGTGTGTGTATTTGTATGGGTGTGTGCGCGAGCGTGGATGTGGGACGGCATGTGTTTATTAGCTTCTGTAAGCAAATGGGGCCTGCTGCATGTGTCTTCTCACAATGCGTTTTCTTCTGACATGAAAGGAGCGGACAAGGACGGATAAAGGAGTAAGTGTAAAGAAATGGGAGATAGTGGAGAGGAAGAGGGGGAGGGGCTACGAGACCTATTGATTGGCACCATTACACCGCGTGTTATTTCTTCCTGTGGCCTTTTCCCTCGCACACAACATCGGACACAAAAGACAAAGTGTGTGGGAGCGAGGGGAAGTAGAAAAAGGGGCAAAAAAAAAAGTGTATCGTGAGGCAGAGAGAGAAGGAGAGAGAGAGAGAGAGAGGGGAGAGGGGAGAGGGGAGAGGGGAGAGGGGAGAGGAGGGATCGATCTGTTTTTAACAGCCAATCAATTTAACAACTCTGTTAATGGAGAAACACAGTCGGTTTGGGGCTTGGTAAATGGGGTAGTGGGGAAACCTTAAAAGCCGAGTTGATACTCAGCCGTACTCTGTGTACCAGGCGCAGGCGGGATGCCCTTGCCCACGTCTGGATTCCTAAGAAAGAGTTTGCGTTTGGAGGGGAGTGCGAGGCGGCGTGCCGCGGCTCTCTGGGACCGCCTCCGCTCTCCCTTCACCCAGCCTCAAACGTCCTGCAGGGCCGGTCCGGCTGCCGGAGCAGGGTCCGGTGCCTGCCTCTGACCCTGAGGGAACCTGAGGGGGGGCGGGGGTGGGGGTGGGGGGGTGAGGCTGGGTGTGAATGTCATAAAGTGCCACTTCACAGTGTGGAGTGCTGACATGGAAAAGCTTCTGTTCTCATCCTCGCCGCCACTATGGGATC
The DNA here is from genome assembly GCA_029224185.1 of Karalla daura. Classification (NCBI taxonomy): domain Eukaryota; kingdom Metazoa; phylum Chordata; class Actinopteri; order Chaetodontiformes; family Leiognathidae; genus Karalla; species Karalla daura. Next base: position 20,897,780 of record CM055198.1, read on the forward strand.
AATAATGATAGATGCCAACAGCTCCAGTAATTGAAGCCATCTTATCTCGCAGGTCTCGTTAGAAGCCTCGGCTGCTCCGAGTCCAGAGTGTGGGGTGGAGTGGGGTGTGGGGGGGGGGTGGCGTATCTCCCTTCGAGCGACCCTGGGCGACCTCGTCTCGACGCCACGACCCACAGTGACACAGAGGGAGCATTTGGCCAGACCAGAAAAAAAGAAAGCGTGTGTATGTGGTGGCAGGCTGCGGAGGCGGCCTGCATCACACTGCCCGTCAGTAGTTACAGTGCGCGGTAATGCTGGGATTTGGAGGCTGCTGAGCGTTGTGGGACACGATCCAGCTGTTCGGGAGAAAAAGGGGGAGTTTCCAGCAGAGGAGATGCACTAAACAGGATGATTATGTCAGGCAACAGACTATGGAGGAGCCGGAGGGGAGAGGTCACCCGCAAACACACAAACACACACACACAGACCGGCCGGCCGGCCGGACACGTACTTTGCTGTGGATTCCTCGTCATACTTGGTCTTCAAATCAAAGAGCTCGGCCTGAGTTGTTTCAAGTGCTGCAAAAAGACAGAGAGAGAAAAGAGGCCGTTGTGAGGTTTCCTGCCCCAGGTAAAAGGGAAAACCTCTGACTCCAAGTATGAACAACACTTTTTTAAAAGCCCAGAACGCGTATTTTCTTAAGTAGCCTTCTGCTACAAGCCTCTGTGGCCCTTTTACACGATTCCTTCATTGGTGATCTCCCTGGTTTGAAGCGATCTATCGATCTGATCAGGATGAAGCAGGCAAACGTTTGAGTGTTTACTTTGACTACGGGTGGCAAACTTTAGCAATTCACACTTGATTGCAGTTTTTTTTAAAGGGTTTACAGCCGACATGAACTCATATTCAGCAGTGAGGTTTCCATTTTCCTCTGAGCTGGATAAAAACAGTAGCCAGGTCTGTAAAGACGGAGTACCTGTCTGTAGGGACTGGGCCTTGTGTTCGGCCTCCTCCAGCCTCGAGGACATGGAGTCCTGGCTCTCCTGGAGTTTCCTACAGAAGGCGAAGGAGGCAGAGCATGAGAGAGAGAGAGAGAGAGTGAGAGAAAGAGTGGAGTAGAAAGTCACAGATAGAGATACTGAGTCAGTAAATCTTGGGTTCACACTTTGTGGCGACTATTCTCTATTTTCCCACCATTTCTGAAGTGTTTTCCCCACTAAAATCCTCCCAACACAACCCACTCCTCATTAAGCAGCCCTATTAGGCAGGAATGTCTGGCCACTGGGGCACACTGCACCCAGGGGGAGAGAGGGAGAGAGAGAGAGGGAGAGAGAGAGGGAGAGAGAGGGAGGGAGAGAGAGGTTGAGTAAGAGAGGGGGAGGGGGCGACACAAACCACAAGGATAAAATAGATTCATTCTTAGCATATAAAAAGTTGGGCTATGCTGAGAAATTGCCCCTGCGTGTAAAAACATCAATAATCTAGCACAAAGACAGTCTTTATGGCACTCTTTGATGCCCCCCTTCTCCGCCAATCTGTCTCTCCTGTCATCTCTATTTTTCTGCCCTCTACTTCATCCTTTCATCTCTCGCTCTCTCTCTCTCTCTCTCTCTCCCTCCCTCTCCCTCCCTGCCTCGACTCCTTGCAGGATAAAATGCATCTGAGGTGCCATCCATTTACTGCCCCCCTCTCAGACACAGGAAGTCAGCGCTCTGCAGACAGGAAGGGGCCTATAAAACACTGACGTAAAGGAAATACAGTTGGACAATTGATCTTCTACTGTACGTCTGAGAGAGGCGGTGAACTTTAACAACTCCGAGGCAAACAAGATGATTGACACCAGGGGGGGGGAATGCGAGATCTGTAATGCGCTTTCAGTAAACACGAATCTTATAAAATCAATGTCAGGCAGGCCTTTTATCGACGTGATCAGTTGGGGGGTGGGAAAAAAAACTTCTTCTAAAGTTTTTTTGATGCCTGTAATGGGGTGTGAAGACATCAGAGGGAAGAGCCGGCGAGGCTTCACGCCGCCTTAGAGCCGAGTGTGACGCAGTCGTGCTAGGAGTTTGATCACCTCCCGACACATTGTCTTGAGAATAACTGCGATAATTCAGACTTCTGGAGACCTCACGTGTAGGTAAACCTCCACATAAAAACCTTTGATGCCTGTCTGAATGAAAAACTTCAGGAAAAAGACACTTTTTCTTGACTCTGGGTCTGAGGAGACGAGCGTGGCCTACAGATATGCGATATCATCATCACATCTTCATGGTGGGAAACCATGGTGGAGGGCAGTACGCTAGCCGGGCTGCAGACATGCTCTGCTGCAGACATGCTCGGCTGCCGGAGTCGCTCTCTCGCTCCAGAGTTCGTTGCTTTCTGGACTTTGGCACGAGGCCACGCGGTGGATCAGCGCTCTAGCGCCGTTGCCTCAAACCAACAAGGTCGTGGGTTCGCAGCCCGGTCCCGGACTGTGCATGATCTCCCAGAGTATGTGTGGGTTGTCTTCCTCCCACAGTCCAAAAACACGTTTAGGCCGACTGGAAACTCTAAGTAGCCCCCAGGGGTGTGTGTGTGTGTGCTGGAGATGGCATGGAGACCCAGGATGGATGGATGGATGGGCTTCAGTGCTGCTTCTTTCCCCAGTCCTGATACATTTTCAGCTTTGATGCATCCATCAGAGCCTTAAACTCCAGCCCGGCCTCAGTGCAGACGGGCTGCAGCAGCCCCGGGGCTGCATCGGTTAGTGCTGCGAGCGTCCATCATCTCGACTCTGCACACGTTTATTTACGCCTTCCACTCACGGCCCGGAACGCTCTCCCAAGGTAACTCCGCTTCACACCGGCATCTTAATCTCTCTTGCGAACGTGAACTCGCACCATTGTTTGGAGCGGCAGATGCCGAGCGGCCGAGGCTTTCAGTCATGTGAGAGGGCGATTATGTTTACGTTCAGTGCTGTGTGAAAGGACGGCATGCTGGAGCGACCCGTTCAAGGCTTTCTGAGAGCCGACACTCGCAGAATCATTCAGGTGTTTTTGTCTTTCCTCATAATGTTCCTCCTATTTCCAGGGCCTAGTTGCTGCTGCCACGAGCTTCCTGTGCGTTTGGAAACCGGCACGCTTCAGACGCGTCTGGAATGGCTCCGAGAGGAAGTAGCCCATTAGATCAAAATGTGTTTCTTTGCGTCGGAGAATGAAATAATGAAAAGAAAGAGACGACTGAGGTGCCGCTTGTGCCCGTACAGTCGTTTCGCTCCCTCGTGCGTTATTTTCAGACACAGTGCAGGGCTGTGGCAGCAATTATTCTGGATTAAAGAGCTGAAATCCACACAAAACGCCAGCCTGTGGTGTCGATTCCCATCGCCACGGCGAGCGCCCGCACCACTAAAGCGCTGGCATTGTCTTTTATGTAGGTTACTTTCCATTCCTGCATTAATCAGCAAAAAAAAACAGGGCGACGCTGGAGAGAGCAACAAGCAACAGTCTGTTGATAAAAGTGATGAAACTGATAAGGGACGCAGAAAAAAAGAGAAAGCTTACGGATAATTAGCTGAAAGCAAATTATACATAGCGGCGAACGGTGCTAAATAAAGTCAGGAGTCTCGACTTTATCACCCACAGATCACAATCGTAGCAGTTCTGCCCGAGGGCACAATGACCCCAAGGTTTAACATGGCAAAATAATGCGGAGGCTGGAATGTGAATGCACACACACACACGCACGCACACACAGCATTACCTCTCCTTCTCTGCATAGTCGTTGTGTAGCTGGAGCTGCTTTTCTTGAGCCAGGTTCTCGGCTTGATTCTTCAGAGACTGCTCGTACTCGCGGATCTTCTCCTTCAAGGCCTTGATGGTCACCTCTGGAGGTGAGAGGGTAAAGAACAGTCAGCCAGAGGCCTGGAGAGGAAGGAAGACTCAAAACAAAACAAAAAAAAAACACAAAACACACGCGTTCGAGCTCTGTACGAAAGCCCGGGCAGTGGCTTCCTAAACGTGATGAATGGGGGCGATGACGGCGAGCGCTTCGGAGCGCGAGGCGCCGTGACCTTTGCTCTAGGAAGAGCGTCTCATATCCCGCATTCTTCCTCTGTCAGCACAGGCCGAGGGCCCGGGCCCCTATGGCTCCGTGCCTGATCTGTAGGCGCGGGCCCGGTATGGAATATTCAGCGTGGATGCGCTGTGTTCATTAGCGCTGCATTAGTGCTGAAACCCCATAACCTGCTGACGGCTGGGCTCCGTATGGGGCGGCCTTAAATAAATCCAACCCAACCGGGGTAATGTATAGGCCCGCGCCCCTGTCTCAGCCTGCCTGCCTGCCTGCGTGTGTGTGTGTGTGTGTGCCTGCGCGTGTGTGCGTTTCTCAGAGAAAGATATAAGTGAGTGAGACAATGATAAAGAGCGTTGCCGCTTGCCGCCTTTGACTGAGGGCTCTTAGCACTTTGTGTGCGTGTGTGTGCGCGCGTGATTTAAACTCCAGTCTCACTACTCTGACACATAATCAATAGAGGAGAGTCCCCTCAGAGCCCTCTTACCCCTTAACTGCTTAACTGAACTTTAAACATTTAGGTTGCAGGGATCAATGGCCCCTGCACTCCCTCGTATGAGTGTGTGTGTCGATCTGTGTGTGTGTGTGTGTGTGTGTGTGTGTGTGTGCAAATGCGCAGGCTGGTCCATGTGTGTGCGTGCGTGTGTGTGTTTAACAGGAGTGGGAGTTCCACAGTGTGTTTTGGGGTTTAAATATCCCCCATCTATTGAGGCGGGAAGGAGGGATAAAGGATGAGGGAACAGGAAAATCAATGGCAGAATGGAACCCTGCCGCTATCGAGCTGTTCCAATTAACTCTCACTGAGGAAAGGGGGATTCCAAAACATTCCCCCGCTCTCCCTCTCTCTCTCTCTCTCTCCCTCTCTCTCTCTCCTTCTCCAGTGAAATTACACCACTTTTATTACCACTTCTCACTCATCTCTTCTGCCTTTGTCAGTTTTTCCATCTTTCTTTACCCTGAGGTAGCCCGTCGTTTTTTATTCATGAAACTGTGCCTCGTGTTTTTCCTCCGTTTTTTCCTCCTCCCTTTTCCCCCAGAAAACCTATTTGAAAATGTAAAACCTTGTACATTTTTTGTGTATCTGAAAAATGCATGAGGCATTAAAATATGTTGAAAGGTGGCCTCTGCCTTCTGACAAGGGCTTTTAAATATGTTTCTTTGGTCTTATCTTTGCATTCAGAAGTTGACTATACGTCAGCGGGCGGACTGGAAGTCGGAGGCGATTCTCAAGGCAGATTGCGGCTAAAAGGGCGACCGGAGCGGTTTCACGTCAGGAAACGCACAAAAAGTTACACATTTGACCCAATTTACACTTCTTTTGAGTGCGGAATCTGCAAATTAGCTGCAGTTCACGGTCTTACAAATTGAAAACGGGAAGATGTCTTGTCGGCCCGCTTTGTTCCGCATTTCGCGAGCATACATTCATTACGACAGCGTGGCACCGGCTGCACAGATCTGGTCTTTTCATTCTCGCACTCTGTTTTTCTCTTATTTTTGCTGGAATGTACAGACCTCAACAACAAGGTTAATTGACTGTTGTCCCCTTGGCAAGACGCAAAATTTGCCATTCAAATAACAATACGTGTAGGAGTTATTCTTATTCTCCCAGGAGCTGGCTGCCTCTTCACCTTGGAAATGTAATGCTTCTGACTATTCACGGCTCCACCGGAGATTCGAGTGTGAGAGAACACGGCGCTGAGGCTACACAGATACTAATCTTAGCTTAGTATAACTTTGTGATAAGTGATCATCTGTGATTAATTGAGCAGCCTACATGCGCGCCCCCTCACAAAGTCAGTGAAATCCCGAGGTGTGTGCCTCCGCCCGCGTCCGGGCTCTGACCTTGGTTTTTGACCTCTGCAAACTCTTTATTGTAGTCCTCCAGTGTCTCTCGAAGTTTGGTGTTCTCTGTCTCAATGTCGTGCATCCTCTGGAGCTTCAGCTGCAGCTGCTGAGCCAGCTCCAGCACAGGTACAGGATCTGGACGAGACAGCACACACACACACACACCAGGTTAACACACTGTAAAGCAGATTACACAAACAAGGACGTGGCCAGGCCGGCCCGGCGAGCTAGGAATAACTGCATTCGGGGGCCCCTGTGAGAGCAAAGCGCCTGCCCTGGTGAAGTGTCCTTGAGCAAGGCAATGAATCTCCAGGAGAAATGTCCTCGAGCTGACCCCGACCCCTGATCCCCCTGTGGGGAGTTACTGCTGCCAGCAACCCACCGAAAACATATCTCCCATTACCAACAATATTATGATAAGGTGAGTTATACGTACAGTCACTGGCAGCTGCAGGTCAGAGATTGACTGTATTGGCAGAGGTACAGTCATCCGAGGCGGGATTAGCACAGTCTAATAAGTGATCAAAGAGCTTATAAAGCCCACGTGTTTTTGGAAATGACCCTACATGTATGTTTAGGTCTCATCCACGAGAGCGTGTATCTCCCGTTCCACAGCTAGTGGCCTCCTAATTACCGTACAGTCATCTCTGATCCTAAAGTTTATTATTGGGCTGTAAAACATCCTGCCCTGGAAATAAGACCAACTCCCTCATTTCAATATTGGCCGACGCCGTTATTCTCAGACGTTACCATCCGCCATAAAACAAAAGCGGGCAGAAAGCGCCAGTTTCTAGCTCTAAAACGTCGGAGCAGAGAGTTGCCAGCGCGTAACACCCCGGGGTCAGGGTCAGCGCTCACACGCGCAATCAGGCAAACTTCGTCCATAAAAGGTCGTCAGCGGACCATTGTCGGCTCTGCAGATAAACTCTCTGGTTTTGTTCGAGCGGCGGGGGAAAAACAAATGCGTCAACTGCTGACACGGTAGATAAACAGAGCTGGTGGAGTGACACAGACGGCACCGTGGATGAGACACATTAACGGAGATTACAGGCCTATGATCAGTTTAAGTGTTCACTATGATGCAGCTTGAAAGCAAGACGGGGGGAAAAAATAAAAAGAGAGGGAGAGAGAGAGAGAGAGGGAGGGAGAGAGAGATAAACACGGGAGCAGACAGATGGACAAAGTGGATCGGCGGAATAGGCAACGCGAAAGGTAAATAAAAGATTAAAGGAGGGGAGGCGGCGGGAAGAAAGACGGGTTTCTGGAGGCATTTCGGCGACGTGTGTGTGAACACACAGCAGGGTTAACTGTCAGCGTGATGAAGAGAGCCCTGTCAGTCAGGCCAATCACTTCTGATTGGTGCTCATGGGTGGCAGACTGGTGACAGGCAGCCAAGAGACGCGGGCGACGCTCATCAGCATGCCAGCTAAAAGAGCAGTTTGTGTGTGTCTCTGTGTGTGTGTGTGTGTGTGTGTGTGTGTGTGTGTGAGAGGGAGAGAGAGAGCGAGCGCGTGTGTGTTTATGTGTGTTGTACAGATAAGAGGAACTGACAGCTTACAGCTGGGGGTAAGGGCTGTGCGCGTGTGCGTGCGTGTGTGCGTGCGTGTGTGTGTGTGTGTGTGTGTGTGTGTCTCATGTCTGACGCAGTTAGATATCTTAACTATGCTAATGAGAGATCAGCAGAGAACGATTGGGGAATTTCATGCTGATTTCGTGCCGTCAAGGTGACACACCATGCAGTGCTGCGTTCCGAGACACGCACACACGCACACACATACACACACACACAGACACACACACACACAGGAACAAACAAACACGAAGGAACATAACTGTACGCCTTGAATTTGGACTCCTGTGTGCCTGGGCGCCTTGAAAATCAACTTCCTCCCTCTTCTTATCAAACCTTTTGTCCTTCACACAGCACCCTCCACCCCCCTCCTCTCTGTCTCTCTCTCTCTCTCTCTCTCTCTCTCTCTCTCTCTCTCTCTCTCCAGACCGACTGTACGGCCCCCATGTTAAAAGCAGTTTGACTTGTGGGCCACTGGTGCTGAGCGCCGCTCGCCAGACACCTTTAATCTAAAGCAGAGCACGCAGGGCTGACTAACCAGGGCCTTCAGCTGATAGAAGACAGAACAAAACACACTGTTTCCTCTTTCAAGACTGCTGCATTAGTCAGGCTGGTCTGTGTCTGTGCGTGTGCGTGTGTGTGTGTGTGTGTGTGTGTGTGTGTGTGTGTGCATCAGGCATTACATCATTGTCTCGCTCCAAGTTAAGAATAGCCCCGTCAGAGCTGGCGCTGACTTATTGGGAGCAGTACAATCCAAAGATATTACTGTAGGTCTATCCATGTGGGAATATGATGACCTCCTTACGCTATAGATGAACTCAACTCCTCTCTCATTCCTGCATGCGGGGCCCCTCCAGGGCTCCCGTCCAGATGAAAGCCTCCAACCAGTGGCGCTGTGGCTGCGCCGGCTCTGCCGCCGTGTGCCGGCGCCGCTGAACGTGACCGCTGGAGTGAGCGCGCCTCGCCGCAGCCCGTCCCGGGCGCACTTGTCAGCCATATCAGGACGCACCTTCTGCTCAGACCCTCCACAGGCTTCACCAGTGGGGCTGAGCTCTCGTGGGGACATATTAAGGCGTCGCACGCGCCTGGTTGCACAGTGGAGGAGCACCAGAGGGATGGTGTCACGCTGCCTCCCCCCCCCCCCCCCCCCCCCCCCCCCCCCCCCCCCCCTGCCGGGGCTGTCTGCGTGGATGACGGGGGCTCCTAATCACAGATTCTGGACCCGGGGAGGCCTGCAGACCAAGCCAGCCTGGGACGATTAGCACGGGCTTACCTGGGACATCGATGATTTTCTTGTACACGTTTAGGAAGGCGTTCTCTGCTTCTTTACTTCTCTTACTCAATGCATCGATCTGCCGGGAGAGAGAGGAGGAAAGAGGTTAATTGTCAGTAGCACATTAGGGCTCCGGCAGCTAATCGCTTCAATGATGATGAACGCTGGCTGGCGAGGGATTCCAGCGCGCGGCTGTTGGGCGTGTGCCACGATGAGCAGCGCGCTCTGCGGCGGCTGCACCTGAGGCGGAGGCAGCCAATGGCGCGCCCCGGCTGGCCCATGTGATGAGTTACAGGAAGTGACGCCTCCCGCTTCGCCTCCGGAGACGGGGGAGGAGGAGGAGGCAAAAACGTTGTGATTCATAAACAAACTGTGTAGGGTATGTGGTCAAAATGACAAACCTCATGCCCATGATAGAGCTCCATCTGTGTGAAACCTGAGAAGCTGTGGGTCCAAAGACTGGACGATGCTCAGCATCCCTCAAGATACAAAGCTTCATCCATCAGAAAACTGCTTGGTTTTTTGTTTCTTCTTCCATAATTTGAAATGACCTGTAATCATTAGCTCGTCCATCAAGACGGACACAAATTTTCCAAAAATGGCAGACGGAGCTAATGCCAATTACCTGAAATGAGGTCGCAAAGACACTGGAGTATAGCGCAACGTTTGGGAGCTTTGGGCATGTTTGACGGCTGAACGCAGACGCGGTCTAACCCGAGTCCGCTCTGTCCTCGCCACAGACCGGTACCTGCGATGTCTGCTCAGATCCAAGCAGGAGTTCCCTCTCGTTCTGGTTGCGTGACTGCCTCCTTGATGAGCCGTTTCGCCTCATTTTAATTTAATCGTAGGCTTTGTGCTCGTCTTGCCAGGTTGTATGAGAGAAGGAGCATCGTGCGAGAACGCATGAATATGTTTTGTTCACTCACATTTACACTTAGCAGATGCCTCTATTCAAAAATGACTTAAGAGGAGAAATCCATTCGAGCTGAACTGCAGCAGAAACCTAGCGTAACAAGAAACACCGCTCTACATTCTTCAGACGCACGTACAAGAGCAGAGTTTAGGCACAAGACAGAGGAAGAAAGAATTAGGGCAGGTGAAAGTTAGGGGAGGAGATGTTCGATTTGGGAAGAGCTTCTTGAAGATGGAGAGGGACGCCCCGGCCCCAATGGTTTCTTTACAGAAAGCTGGACATAATGAAAGGGCTTTTTCTGAGGCTGAGGCAGGACAGTGGTAGAGTGGGAACGGGGAGGAGAGAGAGGGGATAAAAAGGGCCACAATCAAACCCAGGCCCTGGGAGTACAGACACTCCTTTATTACATGGACACCCTCTGCGGGTGAGCTCCTCTTCTTTTTGTCCAATTAATCATTAGTTAATGAAAGGGACAGAGTGACACGGTGGGTTTGCGGTTAGCCCTGCTGCTGCTCAACAAGAGGCTTCCAGTATCGATTGCCGGTTGGACTGGGGTACTCTGGTTTTCCCCACAATCCAAAAAGATCCATGTTTAGGTCAACTGGAGACTCTGAATAGTCCCCGGGTGAGGGTAAATCACGGGGCACACGAAGAGGGCAAGATAGTGGGTGGAATGGATGGATATCGTCTTTAATTCTGAAATAAGTGACAGGAACGGGTCGCAAAAAGGTTCTGAGGTAGGGGAAGAGACAGACAGAGCTCACATGTCTAGAGCGTGTGGAGGAGGCCATATAGGAAGGACCACTCCTGTGTCTCAGAGTGGACAGAAACCATCAAAATCCCCCCCCCCCCCCCCCCCCCCCCCCCCCCCCATCTCCACCACAACACAAGAAAGGCGCCCCCCCGCCCCCCCCCCCCCCCCCCTCACAGCAGGGGTCAGGCATTCAGGCCTGTGCCCTTCTCGTGCTGTAACATCACGCGTGCACTCAGTCACTTCCTGAGAAGAAGGTAAGGCATGACTCATCTGAGCACATCACTTTTTCCCCTCACATTTCTGGGAAAAAAAACAAAAACGCAACCCTGCCATATCATCAAGCCTCGTAACTGCGATTCTGCCCTGACAAGTACCTCCATTACCCCCCCCCTCCTCCCCTCCTCCCCCTCCTCGCCGTATCGCCTCTAATGCGCCGTGCGTTCGGGTCATCGGACGTGCGCCGTCGAGCACGATTTCCGACCTACTTGCTGACGTCCTTGCAGAGCATCTGCATGCAGATGTCACTGCGGTGCAGGTAGCTGGCGAGGCGCTGGCCAGCTGAGCGGTCTGCGTGGCTGAGGCCGCTGCCAGGCCCGGCCCCGCCGTGAACCCGCCCTCAAAGTCACTGCGCGTCCCTCCGTTTGACGTCTCGATACGAAACCCCCCCATCACAATCGACTGGGTTTGCTCAGCACTTTCACGCACGTCTCGATGGCTAAATTCAGCCGTGGCGTGCACCTGCGTGCGGATACATGTCTCCCCAGACCCCCCCCCCCGCCCCTCCCCCCACCACTTTAATTTGTCAGCCGTCTGCATCTGTCCCGGCTGTGTGCGACGGCGGTTGTCCTGACAGTGGCTGCGTTGGTGTTTCCTTCCCGCGGAGTCGCCTCAGCTGTTCGGCCGATGACGGACGCCTTTGCTGTGCTGCGAGCCCGAGCGTGTCCACGTCGATCTGTCCTCGAGTCAGCGCGCCCCAGTCCGTCAGTCGGCCTGCCGGTGTGTGTGTGGAGGCCTCTTTGTGTGTGTGTGTGTGTGTTGGTTTCCCCTCCAGCACGCTGACATCATTAAACAGCTGGCTCAGTCTTTCCAGCCACAGCAGGGGCAGATTATTCAGTCAGCTCTTAGCAGCAATACAGTGTGGATCCATTACTGATGCAGCCATTAACACAAGAGGGCACGGCATGCATTCCATCACTGATATTATTGAAATGGACAGCATTAGAATGGATCCATAAGAGATTAATTCCAAAATCGTTCC